>JANAVB010037219.1:3508048-3573048 GCA_029216955.1 Iris pallida
GGTTGACCTAGAGTTGACCAGAGTTGACCCGTTGACCAAAAGTCAACTGTAAGTCAACTTTTGACCTAGTTTGATTCAGATTGACTTCCAATGTTCTCCTATGACCAAGGTTGACCTAACTAGAGTTGTCTTGACCTAGAATGACTTAATAGGATTTAAATTGATTTGACTTTACTTCCTAAACATAGTATTGATATGTCTTGTTATCTATAGGTCCTCGAGGCGCTGTATTGGATCCAGTTGATATATATTCATATCACAGGCGAGTACATTCTCTGATAACTTTTTTTCAATTTATGATAACTGTTATGATTTATGTACTTAGTGTAGATATACTTATTCCTGACACATGGTTCTCACGAATTGGTATTCCTGGATCTCGACGAGAGATGTTACTCCTTGTTAGCTTGGGATGTATTGTGCAAGCTCCCTTGTAGCTCTTGCACAATATGTGGTCACTGATTCTAGAGAAGACTTGCTCCCTTCTCATAGAATCCCGTGCAGTGACGTGTCCTGTTTGGATCCATTCTACCAGTTGGGGGTGGGGGAGTAGTAGCGTATGCCTGTGATCAAATCCATCTTACATTCTTGAACAGTGTTAGTCATATACCGGACTTATGACTAGCCAGGCAGTTACTTACAGGTGCCCAAGCCGATCACAAGTTGAAACTACTACTCACACACATTGGATAGATGGCTTACCCTGATTTGTGTACATACCATGATCAGTTCTACTTTCCTGTTCTAGCTCTAGCTCTACAGCTTACCATGCCATGATACATATATATACACTCCATGATTTCATTGTATATGCTCTATTTACAGTCTTATGGCTTTTATTCTATCTTGAGATCTGTTATGAGATATATGTACTCGTTCCATCCTGACCGGATATGTTGACAATGTTTATAGATACAGAAGAGGACTATTATTGCACTTACTACGGCCCACCGGACGTAGTAGGTTTAGAGACAGATGCCCTAGATCCGCAGGTGCAGTACCGCAGGGCGAGATACCGCCTATCATGTAGATTGAGTAGGTTTTTGTACTGGACCTTGTCTCCAGTCACTCTTGGGACTGTTATTATTTTGGCTTGTATTAGAGACATTGGACTTAGACTTGTATATTCTTTGTGTTTGGACTTGACATGTTATATTTTATTGTCGTGTTGCTTTATCTTTCAGTATTTACTTTATCATCTTAGAGTTGTGATTGAGCACTCATATATTATCATTGCTTGTCCTCCGTTCGGAGTTGACCATATTCTGACAGGTTTTTGATATTATATAATTGTTATTAGTAGTAAACCTACAGCGTTCTACGCTATTTTTATGGTGAGGGCTGGGCGTTGTTACGCACACGTGTCCTTATAGCGGGTGCGGGTCATGACAAATATCTCGATGGATTTCATTGGGATTTTCGAAGACGCCGCGGGAGAATGACGCGATTTGGGTCATTGTTGATAGATTGACCAAGTCGGCTCACTTCATCGTAATTAAAGTAGGATGGACGTCGATCGGTTAGCACAAATCTACGTCGATGAGATTGTTCGACTGCACGGGGTACCGGCTCAATAATTTCGGACAGAGACGGGCGATTCCTATCGCATTTCTGGACGAGCCTCCAAGCGACGATGGGGACCAAACTGAACTTTAGTTCGGCGTACCATCCCCAAACAGACGGTCAGACGGAGAGGCTCAATCAGATCTTAGAAGATATGTTACATCTGTATGCGATCGACCTAAAGACTAGTTGGGATACGCATTTGCCGCTTGCGGAGTTTGCGTATAACAACATTATCAGTCGAGCATTCAGATGGCTCCATACGAAGCGCTCTACGGGAGGAAGTGTCGTTCGTCGATATGCTGGGATGAATCGGAGAGCGACAAGTGCTTGGACCGGAACTGGTGGAGCAGGCCGTCGAAAAGGTCCGCTTGATTCGAGATAGACTCCGCATCGCGTAAAGTCAACAAAAGAGCTACGCAGATCTTCGTCGACGACCACTAGAGTTCTTGGTCGGGGACCATATGTTCTGAAAGTAACGCCCATGCGCGGTGTGATGCGGTTCGCGTTAAAGGCAAGTTGAGCCCGAGATTTGTAGGCCCCTTCGAGATCATTGAGCGAGTTGCGACGGTTGCTTATCGGATCGCACTACCTCCTAGCTTAGCTGATGTGCATGATGTTTTCCATGTTTCACAACTTCAAAAATACGTGCACGATCCAAGTCATGTGGTTAGCTTCGATCAGTTGGAGCTACGTACTGACTTGTCTTACTCGGAGGAGCCTATTCAAATTTTGGACCGCAAGGAGAAGGTGCTACGAAATTGGTCGATGTCCTTAGTCTGCGTGCTTTGGCGAAACCATTCAGTCGAGGAGTCAACGTGGGAGATGGAGGCGGAGATGAAAGAGAAGTACCCTGCGTTGTTCTAACTTAAGGTCAGACCCTTATTCTTAAGTTTCGGGACGAAATTTTTCTTAGTGGTATATTATGTAGTGCCCCACTTTCGATAGGCGACGAAACTTCATAATATGCTTGCGCCGAGTCAAATCGGCTGGGAACTTAGATGGCCATCTGACTCGATCGCTAAGCTTGGTAAACGATAACGCTTTGCGGCATCGATTCAAATCGATTTGGACGGAAGTTACGAGAATCGATCCAACTAATGGAACGACTTTTGTTGGAATAAGTCCTAGATGCAGCGGGCTGCGTCTCGGCGAGTGAGCTCTCTATAAGAGTCCCTTCGACGGGACCAGACCGCTGTATGGTTTTCTTGGAGCTTTGCGCTGGGCTTGATGAAGTGCTTTCGCGTCGTTTTCATGGATGCAATTACAATTTCGATGCAAGGGGAAAAGAAGAAATTCTAACAAAACGTTGGTACCATTGTAGGAGCTCGCGTAACTAAGGATTGACGTTGCGTAGCACTTGGACGACCGGCACGAAGCAAGTAATCGGTGGGTGATTCGACCCTTCTTTTTTACTCTGTTCCGCAAACTTATTCATTGCCTCGAATTCATTCAAATCGAACGATGCCAAGTTAATTGCATGCCAATCCACTAAGGTCAAGAACTCAGGAAAAACGTATCAATTTTGAGTAATCTACTCTGAAAAATACAAGTTTCTCATATAAACAGAAAAGTTTAAGATTCTAGTAAAAAGATAGACTATTTCACATGCTGCAAAATAATGTGAAACGTCGATCATGGGTTATGATGCCTCAAAAATTTGGTGCCCACGGGACGCTAAATCGGTGTACGGCTTTGGGGAAAATGAATCGTTGCATGAGTTGCGAGAAATGATAATGTCGTTCGATACTATCCGCGCTATACAAAACTGTTTTATATGAAACTGTTCGCACATAGGCATGGTCATGGACAGCTTGTGCACAAGTTCGTTTTCCTCGAAACGATATCTGGGGCATCGGAACCGATTCGTCCTAGGGGGAATAATTTATCGTGCTTCGGCGCGAGGCATGCGGGACCTTCAGTAAGGCTTGCAACCTAGGCTGAAAGGGTAGTCGCATGCCAACTTCGATTAAGTCCCTAGTGGGGCGTAGCACCATTGACCGCATATAAGATAGTTGCATGCTCACCTATTGTCTTATGCAGGTGTAAATATTATTTCTGTTTTCATGCAGGGATGAGCACGGCCGTGGTAAGAAATATGATAAATTGCGATGTTATACTGTATGCTTTTACTCAAAGATGGCTATCAAATATGAACTGAATTCATTTAGTTCTAATAGAAAGGCAACTCTAAAGCATGCCTATCCTAAGATCAGAGTCGGTTTAGACGAGTTGGTTCGTCTCGTCCACTTAGCAAGTGTGCTAATCCCCTCCCCCAATTTTCCCAAGTGCGGCGGGCGCTCCAACCTAAACTGAAGCTGAAGTACGGAGAGGCGTTTTGAAGCTCTTCCTATGCTGAAGTATTTTAAGCCAATTCAAGTCGACGGCTTATGTATAAAGGGGCGAATGTATGGGATGGCAAGCGTAGTTCAGGCAACTTATCGAGTGTATTTCTTTCTGTTTTTAATCAATGTAGCCGCAACGGCATCCAATGTAATTACGACTTGCACTTCGTTGCAAGCTATGAATGAAAAGCATTTCCATCTTCCTATACTGCGTCTTAGAATTCTGATGTGATTTATGAAGTTTCAACTTGGCGTATTAATATACAATTCAACGTAACGTTCTTGCCATGTACGAGTGCAACTCCAGACTCGTACGCATCACGCCTTAGCGAGGACGATCGAATCGGCAAAATAATATCGGGACGAACGTTGCCGACTCAGGACGTGACATTAGCTCCCTTGACCTGGTACACACACTGAGTACTCCAACAAAGCCGATTAGTCCTGAGACAAGGCAAAAGCGATAATTTTTTGCGTCGACATCTTCATGCTGATTTGAAGGATGAGTACCTGACTATAGAAGATCCAAAAATTCTGTGGAATCCCTGAAGGATAGATATGACCACCAGAAAGCAGTCATGCTCCCAGCAGCGAAGAATGAATGGACCAATCTTCGATTCCAGGTTTTCAAGTCGGTATCTGAATACAACTCAGCTATGTTCAATATTACATCGAGGCTTGAGTTGTGTGAAGAACCGGTTACCCAGGAGCAAATGATTGACAAAACCCTCTCAACTTTCCATGCCACAAATATATTGTTGCAACAACAATATATAATACAACACTACTCCAAGATTTCAGAACTCATCTCTGTGCTCCTAGTTGCCGAGCAAAATAATAAGGTCCTCATCCAAAATCATAATACTAGGCCAACTGGAACACTAGCATTCCCTGAAGTGAATGCCAGTTACGGATATTCCAGAGAAAAGGCAGAGGCAGAGGACGTTCTGGAAACTCTAGCGAGGTGGTTACAGAGGAAGAGGGAAGTGTGGTCACCCCAGCAGTGGTAGGCATACTGAGGCATGAAAAAAATAGAAGAAGCATATTCCAAACGAAGATCAAGAAAATGAAAATAATAGAGCACCAAGAGACACATGCTTCAAATATGGGCTTGAAGGCCATTGGTCCCGCACCTGTCGGGCATCCAAAGAAGTGGTGGCCAATTATCAGAAAACCCAGAAGGTTGAACGAATGCCATTCTTGACACGGACAATGATGACCTCTTGGTGACGAATTTGAGGCACAAGCGAATGCCAATATGACATCTGCAGATTTCTTTGGGGATAGTTAGTCACTCCATTTTTTTTAGAGTAGCAAACATTTCTTTTTCTTTTTAAAGACTATGTTGGTAGCTATTTAGACTGAGTCTTTGCATTTATGTTTTGAATTGTTAAATAATTAACACCCAGCGTTGATTGGGTATTTATGTTCAATTTTGATTCTCCTCCAATAAATATTTCTAGAGATGCAAATTTATGTTTTTTTTTTCTTTAATACGAAGAATTTCCGCCGTTAGGGGGAGATATAGGAAGATAAATAACTTGTTCAAAGAGAACGTCGTGAATTTTCATTCTAGAAGAATTTATGGATATCATCATTCCAGAAGAACATCGTAAAAACATCGTTTCAGAGAATGTAGAATGGCATTCTTTCTTCTTGAATAAATTAGGAGATAATATTTCTTACGTTTCACCACAAAGAATTATTAGATGTTTACTCGATTATGCTGCATAAAATAGTTATACCAACTATGTATTTATAAGAATCAAATATATGCCAAATAAGGTTCTAAAGATTCAGCTCTCCAGAAGAAGGGACGAATAATATACACACCCTAATGCTCTTGAAGAAGCAGCTCCCGAAGAAGCATCCCCTGTAGAGAAAAAGTTCATGACGGTCCGGAAGATGTCATGAACCAAAGATCAAATTTCTCAAAGTATATCGCTCCGATAGAGGATATACCTCAGATTCCAGAAGAGACTGAGAAAGAGGTACCGGTACTCATGAAATCTATATTTTATACATAGTTAAGAGAAATTTGGAATCAAGAAGTTTGTCATAAATGACATTATCAAACAAGAATAAGAAGGGTGATAAAATTAAAGGATAACTCTAAACCACAAATAATCTAATAGAAAGATGCGATATCTCTCGCAAGACGTGGAATGTTCAGTCATACAGTACAAAACCCAAAAAAAGGAATAAATCTGGTAGGTTTTGAATGTGTGTCTGTAACAAATAAGAGATCCAAATGTATTGAGCAATTTTAGCTCGAGGAATCTCCCAAGAGATCGAGTACCTCCCGAAGAGATCATAATCTCCCGAAGAGATCAAATCTCCCGAAGAGATCAGATATCTCCCGAAGGGATCAGAATCTCCATAAGAGATAAAGGTAAATCTCCTGAAGAGATCTCATATAATCTCATGTAAAGATGAATCTCTGGAAGAGATACACTATAATCTCATGTAAAGATTTAACATAAATAATATCCCTATAATGGTCAGGTCAATAGATCCATTACGACCAAAAGAACATATTTTGGGTCCTGGAGCACCCTATTTAAAAATATAATTTCTTTATTGTCATTCACTCTACAAAATACTTTATGTGAATCTGCTGATATGCATATATACACACATATACTGGAATGACATAATTCATATTAATTATTCTTGATTAATATTTATCTAATGAGATATACATATGAATGATATTTATCTGGTACTCATTAAGAATACCACAAGCAAGGTATGTTTCAAAAATAATGTTGCAGGTATTTTAGAGAGAATAAATCAAATCATCACGGTAATTTCATCAAAGCGAACAGAGAATGTGCATGTCTATGTTTTCAACAGTTCAACACATCAGGGGGAGCTACGAGCTTTCAGGAATCACAAATAAAGCCTGTAATCTTCAAAAGGATATGAGTATAAATGTATAGACAAATACAGTATTGGGATAAGATGTAATATTTAAATTGTATTGGGGGTTGATTTTTTATTTTAATTGATGTAAGAACAATAATATAATATTTTTGAGGGGGAGCATCATGTAGATGCAAGCATCCTGAAGATGCTAATGGAGACATCTTGAAGCACGTCTTGTGCATTGTACTCTTTTCCTCCGTTGAGGTTTTTTTCCACTAGGTTTTTCCTTCGAAAGGTTTTTAACGAGGCAGTGTAAGTCGCACCCACTTAGATTTCTGAAGACTCATATTCCTGAAGAATATTATTGTACTCTTTTCTATGGATTTTTCCCAACGGATTTTTCCTAGAAAAGTTTTTAATGAGACGATAATTAAAGTGGGCATCCAAGGGGGAGTGTTGTGATTTGGATAAAGCCAAATGTGGATGCCCTTATCCATATCCACAACAACTTCTATCCCATTCCCTCTATATATGTTATCAATGAAAAAGTTACGTACACATTCTTTCTGGCTACCAATATTCTTCTCTTTCTCTCCTATTTTCACAACATATGGTAGATTTTTTGCTCATTTATATGGTTCAGTTACTTCTCATATGGTTCTGTTACTGCTCATTTATATATGTTTGGTAAATAGGAAGTGGATTTTGATTTTGACTATCAAAGTGAAAAGAATGATAGGAAATTATGCACTTTCTTGTCCTCCTAGTAGGAGCCAAATGTGTTTGGTTAGAATAGAAAAGTGAGTAAGTGAAAATGAGGAAGTTGATGTAAATAATAATAATAATAATAATAATAATAATAAATGATGATGATGATAATGATAATGAAGAAGAAGAGAAGAGAAGAAGAAGAAGATCAACTTTTTTCACTTAATTTAATATAACTAGTATTCATGCACTTTTTTGTTCTCCTTAATTTTTCTTTCTATACATAATTACATAACTATACTAAATTTAATGAATAGTTTTAATTAGTAAATATAGATGATGATATTTTTGGAACAAAATTTTTTACGGTGAGGTCTACTTTTCTTATTATATATAGTGTAGATTACATTTTCACTTAATCTAATAAAATAACAATGGAAGATAAGCTGTCAGATACAAGACAACTCTTTTTCACACTCTCTCTATTCCTTTCTCATTTTGTAATGCAACTCTCTCTCTCTCCCTCTCTCTCACACACACACACACAGTGCTTCTAGATACTTCTTTCCCTCTCCTTCGAGAGGGAGGACCTGAAGAGAAGGGTTGCTGTTGATTAGCGACCGCGATCAATGCAGTTGAGAAGATGACTGAGGTCATCGGAAGAGCTTCTTTGGTCCCTGCTGCAGGCAGTGCCAACAGGATCGCGCGGGCGAGAAGACAACGGTGAGGTCGGACTTTGTAAAGAACTTTAGTTGTAATTTGCTAGTTACATTTATAGGTTAATCCCTCCAAATCCCCCACAACCATCAAAGGATCATGGCTGTGGAAAGTTGAAATTGTAGGGAACAAGTAGGGGACATGAATTGGAAAATAGTAAATTGCTTTCTAAATCCACCTTTCCATCGATTTACCAAACATGGATTATATGGATTTTGGTAGAAATCATGTGAAAACGTAATCCAGGGCTGACTCCATGTTACCAAATAGGCCCTAGTATAATGCTATGCATGGAACAAAAATCCATAGGAACTCATGAGTTCCTAATTTTTCAAACTCATCAATGACAACCCGTTGAATTACAGCTTCTCATTTCTTGATATTTTAAGGGCCTAAACCAAAAAAGTCAAGGACTTAAATAGAAAAAATAGTATACATGGGCATGGGTCCCGAAAGAAATGGATTCTGTGATATTTCTTTTGGGAACTTGTAATTCCAATCAATTTTTTTTTCGGTGTTTGGAAAAGCCAAAAAATTGGGAGGGAAAGTGAATCCTGAGAGGGGAAAAAAATGCATCCTTGGTGGATGGAGGAACCGTATATCCCATAATTTTCTTCTTGGAATCAATTTTCTTTCCTCCTCGTTTCCTTTGACATATAAGGAAAATAATCCCTTTCCTTTCCCAAGGATTAGAGCATCTCCAACCCTATTGTCTTGTTTTGTGTTGTGATTCCTATGTGGCATGGGCACAAGACATTGTCTTTCCTATGTGGCAATGTGATATTCACACAAGACAATGAGATAAAAATATGTCCTCCAATGCAAAGTCTGAGAAGACAATAATTTTTTTTCCCTTTCAATACAACTTTTCCACTTCTTTCTTTTTATATTATTTTTTATTCATAATTGATGATGTAGACATAAGTCTTGTGAAGTGCATTGTCTAGATCTAGACAACCACTTCACATTCTCCTTGCCATGTCATTGCCATGTCAACTTCACATTATTTTTACATTTGTATTGGAGAAGTACTTTTGAAAAAAAACTTGTCATTCCTATGCAGCAACCATTTTTTTTCGAACTCACAATATGGTTGGAGATGCTCTTAGGGGATATTTTTAAAATTATGGTAGTGAATTTTGAGTATTTTCGAAGTTATGGGGAAGATCAGTTTTCTGGGACTAGAAATGAATAATTTATGGCATGCATCAATAATGCACTTGGTGACAATCTCAGAAGGAGAACAAGACCTTCCCATTCTAGAAATAAATTGATTTCATATAATTTTTTTTTTGACCACATAATTTTTTGAGAAATTTGAGTGGCACCCCACTTTTTTTACCATATTTAACGGTGCACCCCACACAATTACAATAATGTAAGATACCCCCCACTTTTTGACGGAAACCGTTCCCACTCACGGTTAACACCCTTTGACCAATTTTTTTTTGACCAAAATACCCCCGTCTTCTTCTCCGTCTCTCCCATTTTTCGTGGCTGCCCCCTCCCCGCCCCGCCGCCGACGGGCCTCCGCTCCCCCCCCCCTTCTCCTCCGCACCCCCCCCTCCCTCTCTCCGCACCCCCCCTCCTCTCTCTCCCCTCACCACCACCACCACCACTATCACCAGCACCATCACTAGCGTGGACGGAGAAAGGCACACGCGTTCCTCACTGGATTGGAGGATCCTTCGCCGCCGGATGCTGTCCCCGATCCGCCACGGCGCGACGTGGGCCCCACGGCGGATCCGGCGTTGCCCGGGCTCCACTGAACCGGATCCCTCCCCGATAGCGAGACGGAGTCGAACCGGAGGCTAAGCCTGTACGCTTGAAGTTGAAGAAGAAGAAGAAACAATTGATGTTGGACTTTCGGGAAATAAATGTGGCTTTTTTTTTTCTTTCTTTAACCTCTCCGAAATAGGATTTATGTGTCTTTAGGTGTTCCGACTCACTACTAGTGAGTCTGATCCAAAGATGGTGATGGTGATGGTGCTGGTGATGGTGGTGGTGGTGATGGGAAGGAGAGAGGAGGGGGTGTGGAGAGAGAAGGAGGGGGGGAGCGGAGGCACGCCGGCGGCGGGGAGGGGGGGTAGCCATGAAAAATGGGGAGACACGGAGAAGAAGACGGGGGTATTTTGGTCAAAAAAATTGGTCAAAGGGGTTGACCGTGAGTTGGGGACGATTTCCGTCAAAAATGGGGGGTATCTTACATTATTGTAATTGTGTGGGGTGCACCGTAAATATGGTAAAAAAAAGTGGGGTGTCACTCAAAATTTCTCTAATTTTTTTTATCTTTGCCATCAAAAGTCATTTTATATTGATAATCATTTTCTGCATGTTCTTTTTCTTACAGATCCAACATACTCTAGATTTATCTTTTTATTATAAAATTGGGCATCAAGATGTATTATTTAGCACATCTATTGTGGATGCTCTCATGAATAGACCTAAATATAAACATAATTCTGTTTTCAGAAATTTTTGTCCAAAGGGACAAATTATAACGTATTTGTGCTGAGAGGGATAGCTTTGCTGAAATTGTAAAAGGGGGACGCTTCTCCAATAGAGTTGGCGGGTTGGGGGGAGGGGGGGCTAGCAGCCGCCAAGTGAGTTGGCGGGCTCACTTGGGATGGCGGGCCCGATTCCAAACGGCTTTTTTCCTCCTCTTTTTCAACTTTTCCAACGGCTCTATTTTTCCAGTTCACCTATAAAATCACATGAGAGCACTCAATCCTCAAAATTCACTCCTTATTACTCACTCTTCTTTCTATTACTCATCAGCCCCCATTCCTTATAGTTCACTCCTTCATCAAGTTCTTCATTCATCAAGCTCTCCAACAGAAGCTTCTGATCAATCTCTAGCAGTTGCCTCCTTCGATTATGGATCGTAGCGTAAGAATAATATATTCTCACGGAGGTAACCTAAATGGGTTAGATTACGAAGGAGGAGAAACCCAAATATTTTCAACTTATGAAAGTATTACTTTTGAAAACTTATATAATCTTATTATTCAACGTTGTTCTATTCATTACGAATTTATTTTAAAGTCTGTTTTTAATTGTAGATGTTTTTAATAGATATTGATGAAGCATGCAATTATATTTTTGAAATTAATTCACAATCATGATATGTAAATATTTTTGTTATTCAAAAAGCCACAACATTTGATAACAGAAATAATCAATATTTTGCGGGTGGTAGTTCTTTCCAACAAATTATTCCATCTTTTCAAACAAATCAATCATCAGATGAATCCGACGATGATAATGATGATGACAATGACGACGAAAATAGTAATAATTTAGTTGAAAATATGGAATATGACGTAGATGATAATAAAGATAATGCTACCACCCATGAATTGGTTATCGGTCAAGAATTTTCTTCTCGTTCTGAATTTAGAAGTTTTGTAAGTAATGTTACAATTGTAAATAATTTTAGTTGTTCAGCTAGTGCTATGAATATGCTCGTGGAATTATATATACTTATGATCAACCGAACTGTAATTGGAGAGTATATGCCAGATCCATTAAAAATGGCAAATAGTTAAAATAAGTACATTAAAAAGTCATCATTCTTGTTTTAGTGCACTTACAACCGGACGTCATCGACTGGCTACCGCTGCATGGATTAAGAGCAGAATAATTGATATAATTAGAGATAATCAGTCGTATAGCGTATCACAGATAGTTTTATATATATATATATATATATATATATATATATATATATATATATATATTGAGAGAGAGAGAGAGAGAGAGAGAGAACATCGTGTACATATTACTTATTCCAAAGCATGGAGAGCCCGAGAGATGTCATTAGCCGAAATAAATGGAAGTTATGTTGAGGCTTAATTATGGCAGTCTTGAGGAGTACGGATTTAGAATTATGGAGACAAATCCGAGTAGTAGATTTTTTTTAAAAACAACATAAAACAATAGCTTTCAAAGAATATATATTTATTTTAAGGCGTGCATTGACGATTTTTTAAGAGGTTGTTTACTTGTTATTAGTGCTGATGCTATGTTTCTTTCATCTAAATATCAAGGTATTTTATTTATTGTTTGTGCACATGACCTAAACTACCAGTTATACCCAATTGCATATGCTGTTGCTAAAGGTGAAAATAATGATTCTTGGTCCTAGTTTTTAAACGCGTTAAGAATTTCGTTTTAAAGTTTTTCTATTGAATGGAATATGATTTCTTTTATTTCTGATAAGCAAAAAGGGTATATAAATGTCATGCGCGTTGTTTTTTCCAAAATCACTCCATTTTTTTGTATTCAACATTTCAAACTGAATATGAAACAAGTTGCGAAAGAAAAAATTATTTTAAAATTTGTTACTCGCTTGCTAGATCGTACAATTCGACGGATGCAGAGCATTTGTTTGATATAATTAAAGCCGAGAACGTGACGTTGTATGATTGGCTTATTTGTGTTAACGACACTACAAGAAAAATGGCTTTTCTTGACGGTTTTTCCCCGTCAAGAAAGACTTTTCTTGACGGTTTTGGATCCGTCATCTAGGCCCCCGTCAAGAAAAGTCGACGCTTTTCTTGACGGTTTTTTATTTGTTTTCTTGACGGTTTTAAACCGTCAAGAAACAAGCTTGTCTTGACGGTTTTAAACCGTCAAGAAAACAAACAAAAAACCGTCAAGAAAAAGTGTCGACTTTTCTTGACGGGGGCCTAGATGACGGGTAATGACCGTCAAGAAAAGTCTTTCTTGACGGGAAAAAACCGTCAAGGAAAATATTTTTTGATGTTTAAAAACCGTCAAGAAATGAATTTTTTTGACGTTTTGCAATCGTCAAGATAAACATGTTTACAATAATATCAATATATTCCAGAATCCAATTACCAAACACACATAATATCAATATATGCCAGTTACAACACACACATAATATTATAATACACAATCTTTTTATTGATCACAAATACAAAGTTTGTACATCACAAACATCCAAGAATGATATATACAAAGTATACAAAAATTCTTCTCAAGATTGGAGGAAGAAGAGTACAAAGAATCACAAGCATGACCATAATTATGATGATGATCCTCAAGGTGATAATATGAGCTTGATTTCCTTCAAGAGTCTTCTCAGGATTGTGGACGAAGGAGAACAACCTGGTTATTGTCAAGAACAAACAACGAATCACATACTAAGGGCTTAAAGAAAATTTATGTATGACTCAACATATACAATACATAATGCAAACTAACATGCATGGATGCATACATGACATAACTAAGATTAGAGTGCTCAATATTTCTCTTGTGCTCTAAGCTTTCCAATTTGGCAAAAAGGGATATTTGAGAATGAAATCAGCATGTAAGGATGAGTTGAAACTTTAATCTTCAGTTGTCCATGACATAGATACCGGTATATTATTTTATTAAGCATGAAAGGTAGCATGCATGACCAAGAAGAATGGGTCAAGTTTTATAAGTCCAGGAGTGCCTTCAATAGGTCATGATGTAATTCCATTGACCCTAATATCATAATTAGTTCCCCAAAAATGACTGGCTTCACAAATGGACTCAGTTTTATGAGTCACTTCCCATTTTACATTATTTTAATTTTTATGGGAAATTTCTAAAAACTATTGCAGCCTTGAACCTTGACATCTCCCTAACACGCCAAAGGCCTTAGCCAGTAGGCTTCCCCATCTTAGTCACCAGCTTGCAATTTGAAAAAAGCCACATATTATTTTCTAGAGGATAAGCCACCAACTAATGTTGCACAAAAAGACAACTCAACAAGTGCTTCGTGACTGAAGTATAGTGGAGAGAATTATACTGATGTACTTCAAAAGTAAATTGAGCCAGAAAGTATAATAGATGTTATACCATATCAACATGCAACAAAGTATACTCACATGTTCGAAAGCCAAGGTGACAAATCCTCCATTGCCTGATGCTCCGTTAACATGAATATCTAGCTTACGAAAATGTTTGATGGTTGTTTCTACACTTCTTGCCACATCCTCCTGCTTGCACAGATCGCCTTCAAGCCCAACCCTGTGGACATAATTGATAAAGATTTATGTATTATCGAAGCATTAGGCTAACCAGATACTATTAGAGGATTCTCTAATATTGGTAAAGATTAATGAAGATCCACCTATGAATTCTTCCATTTTAGATAGCTTCATTGCCACATCCACCTGTAACATTATAAAACTATGTAGTTCTAGTTCAATATTTTCATAAATGAAATATTGCATCTAGTCTTATGGACATATCAAGAAACTAGCAAGTTCGTGGGGAAGTATTTTATCACATCATTAGAAGAAAGCAAAAGGTAAGGTGATGGTCTGATGGCCCAATGCACCCTGCACATAAATTTGCAACAAATTTCAAGTACCAATCATATAACTCTAGTTGGCATATGTAAGAAGAAGGGAAAATGATAGATTCCAATTAAGATGCAAATGGAGCCCTTAAAATTGCTACGTGAAAGACAATAAACAACTTCCTAGTTTAGAAATGGTCTGAATAAAATATTAACTAATAGAAAGAACAATACAAATTGGGTGGTATTGGTAGTATCCTCCTACAGGACATTAATTATGTGGGAAAACACATAATAAAGCACTATGTAAGTTTAAAAATACATCAAACAATCTCATGATGTTGTGTATGAGTACTATATGTGGATTATGAAACTATAACTATAAAGTTTTGAAATCTAAAATTATGATGAACAGAAAATAGTTTTCGAGCCAAATAGAGAATCCTTTATATGGGATAGCTGATGTATAGTTGTTTCAAGTTTATGGAGTTGTCTTTGCTAAAGGCATCAATGATGTTATCCTCGCCAAGTCCTTCAAGACTGATGTCTCGACCATTTAGAATGTCAAGCTGACCTTGCACCTAAGGCCTAACCTTGCATCTCTATTATGTCCTACTTCATATGCATAACGAGTACTTGGAGCCAATTGTTTCTTAATTTTATCGAGGAATGCCTATATACAATATTTATGTCCTACCCAAGGGCTTATTTTTTAAGAATTTTTGTTGTTACCTTCACTCATGAAACAAACCAAACAGTTCTAGAATATGCACATAATATTTCAAGGGTATGTTGTTGCTGTTGGTCTTGCTCCCTTTCCTGCTACTTTTTTTCCTTCTGAGTTAGGACTAAATTGTTGTAGAAGACGTACCACCTCATGATGCTAGGACTAAACATATGTTACCACAATTAATATACTTTTTAAGAAGAACATCACTAGTATTTAACTTGTTTTGATGAAGAAGCCATATCAATTTAATTACCAGTCCCGCATAATATCCTCAACCTTATTTTAAACATGGATATCACCTTCCAAATATCCTTCTAAATACTGGGCCTTCTTAGGAAAATTTCTTAGATAAATGATATAACTTGCTTCTATTGACATAGATAATAGTTAGTTGTTTAACTAAAACAAGATCAATATGAATTAAAGCTCATCTAAATACTTGGTACAGTTTCCAATGTTGTCAAGTATGTTTCCTGTTAAGATATTGTTTCTCATATAACTGAAGAAACAAAGTTGGTAAGGAACAAGCAATGAAGGTAAATACACATGTAAGTCACCACATTGAAAGGAATCATGGAACTCACAAAAACCATAGCCTTGTCAGTTGCACATATCAGTAAAGTGGGTTCCTTCTAAATTGTTCTCTTGCAGTTCCTTGAAAATTACTCATCTAGCATTAGTACAAGAACAACACATACTTTTGTTGACTACAAATGGAACAAGAGTCTAAAAAGGCAAAATCATATGGCCCTCCAACTTGCTGATATTTTTCAACCCTACTTGTGTTTCTTTAGGTGTGTGATTCCCCAATTTATTCTCAAAACATTGACTTTTCTAAAAAAATCCTAGCTAACGTATAGTTCTATTACATTTCACTGATTCATAAAACTTATATTATATTAAAATTTCTTATCCTACTTCCCCAAAGAAAATGAATCACAAATGATAACAAGCTGAGAACGTTCTCACAAGCACTATAAAACTCTATTCCAGAAAATACATGGATATGAGGATCGTTCCAACCAATTTGCAGAACCCAAACGATAGCATCAGAACGTGTGTCTCCTAATTGTAGGAGACACAGACCAATCATCATCGACACGCATATATGAAATAGCAAAACCAACCCAAGAGTTTCAGAAATATACCGAAGGGCAAGTCGGAATCCGAAGGGACGCCTCGGACTCGTGCTACGTGTGCGGACACGGACGTCGCCTCGCCGTGTCGCGGCTGCGATCATCGGGTCGGCTACGGGAAGCACGCACGGAACGGGAAGCGTCCACGGGAAGCACGGGCAGCAAGGTCGGCTCTGCGGGGAAGCACGGGAAAAGCCGACGGGTCGGGACTGAGCCGAAGAGCTCGCCGGAGCTAGGGTTTCCGGGGGGGTCGGGATGAAGAACATGGGAGAGGGGTTTAGGGCTGTGGAGAAATCGGGGTCGGAAAGGAAGGGGGAAGAGGGAACGCTTGAAGTCGGCTGCGGGGATGAGAGGGGAGACGGCGGATTGCCGGAGAACAGGGTTAGGACTCGGGAGGGCTGTGGATCGGGGTGGCTGACGAGATGGTCGGAAAAGAAGCTAGGGAAGAGGGCGGAGGAGAGGGGGAGACTTACAGGCTCGGTCGCCGGTCGGGGTTCGCCGGCCGGGGAAGACTTCCCCGGTGGGGGAGCTCGAGAGGAGAGGGATGGGGAAGGAGGAAAAGAAGTATGTGGATGTGAAATATATAAGAAACCCTCGATTCCCAAATTTTGTTAAAACCGTCAAGAAAATTTTTTTTTGAAAAAATTACGAAAATGGCATCTGAAATGTGCGCGCCTTTTTTTTTTGCACATGCATTACTTGACGGTTATCAGCAACCGTCAAGTAATGCAATGGGTTTTCTTGACGCTTTGTATAAAACCGTCAAGTATATGGTCAAATTTTAATATATAACAGAAAAATGGGTGTTTTGTTGACGTATGTCTAAAACCGTCAAGATAACTGCTTTTCTTGACGGTTTTGACCATACGTCAATAAATTGACCGTCAAAAGGTCATTTTTCTTGTAGTGCGATGAAAATCATCGTTTTGAACATTGGATTACATGTATGCTCCTTGTCCCAGATTAGATATTAACACTTCTAATCTCGCTGAATGTTTTAACAACTGGGTTGAGAAGTTATGCGATAAAGCAATAACGATACTTCTCGATGGTATTAAAGCCAAGATTATAACACTTCATGACAAGAATAGAACATTGCTAACAGATAGAAACATATTTTGTCCGATGATGTTGAAAACTATGGCTCGTATTATCAAAAAGAACACCATTAGAGATATGGCATTTGATGGTTATACATTTGAAGTAATGGGTCGTGCAACAAGTAAAACATACGTTGTAACGGTAGACTAGATCTTGTACATGTGGTAGAAGGTACCATACTTATATTCCGGTATATATGTATATTTTGTGTGATATTATAATTTTAATATTGAAAGCTTTTATCATGCACTATTTTCTCTATGAACTTACGAAATGTATACAAATTATATTGTATGTCGATCGTATATAATATACGAACTATGCATACTAAACCAATATGACAATCATTTTATTTCTGGATCATCATCTTTAATTGTATATGGTGCCCATGCCACCTATTTAACGACAATGTATGAATAACTAAAATAATTTAAAGTCATTAATCAATTTAAATCATTATCTCACTATACTGCAATGTATCAAATTGTTCACGATAAAGTGAGACAACCGATATTGACAATATTGTTGATCTACAACATCAGTGGACCAGCACATAGCAACATGAAAGATTCCAAAATCACTAGTTACACTGGTAACCGTCTACCTATATAAAGTGCTCGTACGACCAGACCTACAGTAAATACAATGAAATAAAAATTCAGCACACAGTAAATACAATGAAATACAATAATTTTATTCTTACCTGCACTAGTGACATACATCCACAAATACTCTTGTGAGTCTTCATATTAACAATTTTAGTCAAAATTGCATAGAGATATGATAAAGCAGCTTCCCATGCATGACTAGTGGGTTTGGTCAAATCAGCAAAAAATGGTAGAAGTCGCACATTAACCGTATTTTATTTACGTCGAAAAAGAGAATAGCACCACATAAACCGAGGAGATATGCTCTAGTACACTGAATAATCTGTAAATAGAAAAGCAAATATTTTACTAAATACTAATTAATCCTTAAAATATTACTAATTAAAATACATACCGTATCTCATCTACTTCAACCGCCTCGTTGTCCATTGTGCGATCTAAATCCATGAAGTTTCCACGAAGCCTGAAAATGTGACAAAACTGCTACCTTCCATACCTGTGGAGGCATAATCCCAAGATAGTAGGTTACCAGATCAGATGGAGTAGACTGTTGATTGAAATATATTGGGTTACCTGCAATAGGCAATCCCAATATGTTTGCCACATAACATAACGTGACCGTCATCTCTCCCACTGGGAGTTAAAAAGTATTGCGTTCGGGCCACCAATGCTCAACAAGACTTACAATAAGATGAACGTCGTGAATAAGAAATTTAATTTGGTCTAAATATTGAAACCCGAAGAATACCAACAAGAATTTTTGGGCGGCATTTAATACCCACATGTTATATTGTCTCTCTTTCTGCCAATTTTCATGCTCTCGGAGATGTAATTCCAGATCATGATCGTATAACTATTGAAAATTGAAAAAAATGACATTTTAACTATATTAGACATCTACTACTAAAATGAACATTTACACAATTTAACTAACTAATAAATTATAAGACATATATAGTAAAAATTAGACAATCGAGCTAATATATTTTTATTAAATTTATTGAGGTAAAATAAATTACCTCCCCGCTAAATATTTTATCGGATATATAATTTTTGCGTTGCTCTTAATCAACTCCGTAGTCGGTCCACCGAAAATACGACCATCATTTTCGTTAACCATCTACAAGTAAAATCAATTATTAGTACATAAAATACATAAAATACAAATATAAAAATCTAAAAATAGGGAAAGAATGCTTACCTGCTGTCCAAAAGAGTGCTTGGGGAAAAGAATAGATTATCTTGTCTCGGTAGATGCTAGAATTGCGGAGAAGGGAAGGAGGGGGGGGGGGGGGGTGGGGGGGGGGGGGGGGGGGGGGGGGGGGGGGAGCTGAGTTGGGATTTGTGCAGGCGAGTTGTAATTGCTCTCAGTTTATATAGAGGAGAGCAACATATAATTTTCGTAAAACGCGGCCCCCCTCCCACAGTTTGTAAGGAAACAGGGGGCCTCTCTGGAACCGCCAAGTGAGTGGAGGCCTCCAACCACCGCCAACTCACTTGGAGGCCCCCTTGGAACTCCAGTAGTTGGAGCCCCCCCCCCCCCCCCCCCCCCCCCCCCCACCCCCCCCCCCTAGAGTGGAGGCCCCCCCCCCCTGCCATTCCACTTGGGGCCCTCTCCCTTCGCCAGCAGCACACTCCCTCATCCGCCAACTCAATCGGAGTATCATACCTCCATTTGCAATTATGCCAAAGCTCTTTCTTTCGACGTAATATAGATAAATATTTTCCGTCTGTCTAAAAAAAAAAAACTGTTCTGTTTTCCATGAATAGTAAAACTTCCAATGCCTTACCATTAGATATCCTTCGGAGAGTAGTAGTTCGATTAGCGTTATGCTGGGTGTTCGATTAGAGTTCAAAACCTAAAATCTGAAATTAATACAACCCTTTTATTATTCTAAAACAGGTTATTCTATTGAGATTAAGATGTTAAATACCTAAAGAGTTTTGATACAAACAGGAGAAAGTTTAGATTAAGTTGTAATCGGATTTGATTATCATGTTAATTAACAATGGTATGCATGCATGTTCAATAGTTATGTTCTCATGGGACTAATAAATAAAATCTATGCAAAATAATATTGAGTTGTAAAATGGCTTGGTGACTCGAGTCTTCGAGTTGCCCACTAAGCGCACCCTTGATGGCGTGTACGACTCCGACTCTTAGGCCAACACTATTCAACGAATCATGTTGGCCGACCTGCAAACTTTAGTACTTTACTGCTTTGTATCCTTTTGAGCTTGGGGAATTGATCAAAGCTCTTTCTCTGAGCGTGCACCTATCCGATTGCTATGAGCTACTTTTATTGCAATCTTTGCCGGGAAAACGATGGGAGCATCTCCACTCTTGTCCTTGACACGCCCATCAAGCTGGATTGTAGACCCCTAAAATTTTCTATATTACAAAAATTAATAAATAATATTAAGGGTACCCTAATATTAATTAGTAACCCTAGCCGATATTCTACCTAAATAATTGTGAATTCAGTAAATAATTGGTAATAATTATTTAGTAAATAGTTCTATAATAAAAAAATAATATAAACAAATGAGAATATTAATATATATATATAATATATATATATATATATATATATATATATATATATATATAGATATATATATATAAGAAAAATTTATGAAATGCCCATAAAAACGAAAAAGTTTTATGAAAATCCACCGCACAATAACATTCATCGCGTGCCCAGAATTAGCAAAAAATATATAAAGGGGGTTCCGATGACCTTTTGTCCTTCCTTCTAATTATTGAAAAAACACCCCACGAAACTACCTTAAAAAAACGTTTCGATACTTCCTCTTTCCATACGCTGCTCACTTTCGAATCTAGGTTTCTCCTCAAAAATCTTCAAACCTTACTTCAAAAACTCGTCGAAAAATTTCGAAAAGGTCGACAAACGGTAAAACTGTTAAAACGGAGGTCCAAACATCATTTTTTTCGCGATTCTAAAATTTCGGAAGGCCGATTAACAAAGAAGCTATTATCTCCGACACCTCGAAAATACGTTCCTTTTGCGACAAACCGGCCCTCGTTTCGACCTCCCAGTCAAAAGTTATGGCCTTCAAACTTTCAACTGACCATAAAATGCAGGAGAATGATCATTCTCCGTGGTAATATCATAGAGAATGGCCATTCTCCGTGCTAAACCACGGAGAATGGCCATTCCTTGTTAAATTGACAAGAATAGCCATCCTCGGTTTAAAATGACGGAGAATGGCCATCTCCGTCAATTTAACAAGGAGAATGACCATTCTCCGTCATTTTAACACGGAGAATGGCCATTCTCCGTTGTTTTGACACGGAGAATGACCATTCTCCATCATTTTGACATGGATAAGGTTATTCTCCGTGGTTTTAGCACGAAGAATGGTCATTCTCCGTGATTTTAACACGGAGAATGATGGGAACAGTCGCGACAGAAACCTAAAAACTATTTTTTTTTTTTTTTTTGAAAAAATTTGTCAGGAACAAAAATTCAAGAGTTTTCGTTCTTCTTCAAAACGATGCTAACTTTATGAAAGAAGAAGATCTTCTCTCACAATTGACCTAATCGTCGGAAATTTCAAATCTCTCCACGATGATGATGATGATGAGCGATGATCGAAGTTCGACTAAGAAAACACAGTGAACTACGAACGATCTTTGGGATCTCTGCTGAAGATGAGAGCAATGGAATTAGATCTTCGTGAAGAAGAAGAAGACGAAAATCGTAATCCAAATCTGAGTTTGTGCGAAGGGTAGTTATGGTATTATAAAGATGTCATTTTGTAAATATAGAGTATCTAAAGGGAATCTTAGAATTTAACGTGAAAATATATAATTCTGGACATTTCATAAAATCCATCCTGCGGGTGGATTTTCCATACAAACCAACCCGAAATGGATTTCTCAGCAATTTCTATATATATATATATATATATATAATATATATATATATATATATATATATAATATATATATATATATAATATATATATATAAAAAAATATATATATATATATATATATTATATTAGATCCATTAGATCTTGTATCTATATATATAATATATATATATATATATAATATAATATTATATATATATATTATATATAGATATATATATATATATATATGAGTGCCCGAGAACCAAGATCTAAATGGATCTAAATATATATATATATATAGATAATATTATATATATATATAATATATATATATATATATATATATATATAGATATATATTGCGTGCCCCGAGTTATATATATATATATATATATATATATATATATATTGCGTGCCCCGAGAACCAAGATCTAAATGGATCTCGTGTAGAGGGCCCACTCTCTCGTCTAAAAAAAAGAGCCTTCGGCCACCTCTTGGAGATTGACTCCTGGAGGTAGGTGAAAGTTCCTATCCGTCGGATTTGTATCTCGATAAACTCGAAAAGAAAATCCAACCAAAAACAAAACAAGCTAGCGTTAATCAGATCTCATCCTTATGGTGCAGTGCCACCAACTTTGACAAGCAGTCTCGGCACCTAAACACCGCTAGTGAGGATTCCTCCTCCTATGGTTATGTCCATTTATTAGCCAAAAATCCTCAACAACTTCTACTACTCCAAACATTTCAGTCCTCGAGTTGGCAGATCCTCGAGAACCGCTCACCCCTTCACAGGAAACGATTTATGCTACGCCACCTCAAGCTGCGGATGTAAATCTAGCCTTAAGAGCACTATTACGCCTGCACTTGAAAACCCCTAAATTTCTACTCTTTTTAATATAAATTTGGTATTGATTTTTTTTATTTTGTATTGTACGTCGCGCGCGAAATTTTATTTTTAATTGCTCCACGAGTGCGAATATGTGCGAGCGTACATATTTTGAAAAATATTTTTCTATTTTATACTTTCAAAATAACATATATAATAATTATTTTTAGCTATCGTACCAAAATTTTCAAGTTTATGATTTTATTATGAAAAGCCTTTCATTTACAGTTATAATAATAAATAATTTCTTATAAAATGGTATACTAGAAAAGTATATTTATGTAAATATCATTTGTGCATACATCTATATATCATAATTATTATTAGTTTATTTTTAAATAAATATAAATTTCAAAATATTATTATAAGTATTTTTAGAAAATATATTTTTAAATCATTGTGGCAATTTAAATCATTGATCTAATTTTATGGATTTAATTTAAATAGTTTAAAGGTAGAATTTATATTTAATTTGAGTTGGATGATCTAGATTTAAATTGAAATTTGATTTGAATTTAGATTTAATTTTATTGATTTAAATTTAATAATTAAATTATCTAATTGGGTTTAAATAAATCCTAATCCGTATCCAACTGGGAATTTCTACCTCCTATATAAGGAGAGGTACTCATCCACATATTATTCCATAATTTCTCCACCACAACTAGAATCGGTATCGAGTCTGTGTCTGTGTCCCTTTCCCATCAACTATTTTCTTTTTACATACATTAATTTTCTTCACGTCCGATTACCCCAGACGCTGATCCGTCCGTGTCTCGCAGGACACACTCTCGACCCTTCTGTTGTGTCGAACACATCTCGACACAACCCCTAAAGACTCTAAAACTGTGCCCATGATCTGTCGTTGCCGTCTCCGCTCACCCCGCTGCTAGCAACTCCGCTCCCTGCGACCCGACACCGCTTCCTGCGACCAACACAAACCAGCCCCGACTTCCCTGCCACTCAACGTTGCCACCTACAGCACCATGTACTTCTCTTCCTCGTCGCACCTTCCCGAACCCCGTCACCAACCAGTATCTCCACTGGCACCGCCGTCGTCACTACTGCCATCTACCATCACCACCCCTCCAGACTTCCGGCCAACCACCAACAGCCCGATCCCAGCCATCATCCCCACTCCCCCGACCAACCAAATCACCTCCGGCCACCTTGGCCGAGCGCCACCACCGCCACCCAAAAACCCCCAAAAACCATGAAGAAAACCCAAATAAAATCCACCGCCACCGCCGTACTCACCTCCGTCTGGCCGCCGCAACCTCGTCCCGCACGGCGACCGCTCCGTCGCGACCAGCTCCGCACGCCCAGACTGGCGCTGCCTCTCGTGTGGGTCCTTCTGCGGCCAGATCCGCCACTACGCGGGTTGATCCGCCAGTCCGCGAGTGGCGCTGTCACGTCGTCACAGCGCCGTGTGGCGCCTCAGCCCGGCGAGCCCCCACGCCTGTGCTCCTCCTCCGTAACCCTTACCTCGACCCAGCGAGCGCCTACTCGTCGGCGAACGTCCGCGTCCGCCTCCTCCCTGGCGTGCCACGCCTTGCCGCGACCCCACAGCAGTGCCACCGCCGCCGGACTGCCCTAGCCGCCGCGTCCAGCGTCGGCCACCGCCCCGATGAAGCACCGACTCGAGTCTTCCTCCTCCTCTTCACGCGCGTGCGCCGCGCCCAGCCTTCACGTCCCTCAGCCGAGCTGTTCCTCTCTCTCTCTCTCCCACTCTCACGTCTTCCCCCACTTTTTCCTCTCGCTCTCGTTCTGCTCTCCCCTCTCTCTCTGTATTTTTCTAAACCCTGCTTCTCTTTGATTTCATTTTTCTCTCTCTTTCTGCTCCTCTCTATTTAATTCCTACTGGTGTTCTCTCTTCTCTCGAAGAGAGAAGTGTGTAGTTGTTTATTTTTGTTTTTTGTTTTTTTTGCTTGCTAATGTTAACTAAAATATTATTATTATTATTTTTTTTATTAATATTCTGTTTTATCATTAATATTATCTTTATTATTAATATTATCTTTATTATTATTATTTTATTACCTGAAATGAAGATATTCGTGTAATTTAATACTTTATATTTTAATATTATGTATGTATGTATATGTGTTAGTATACAGGCATTTTTGGTGAGTATATATTTGGGTGGATTAAATTGTAAAACTTATTAGTATTTTAAAAAATAAAATAATAACAATACTTTATTAGCATTTAATTATTTTCATTATTATTATTTATATTGTTTTTAGTAAAAAAAGGTATATTTTCTACAAGGTATTTGTAGCAAAAATTATATATAGTTTGCACTTAGCCTCACGTCTATTTTCAAATTTTTTTTATAAACCATAATTGTGATATTTTCATCTAATTAAAATATAGCTTCCTATAAAAATCCTATCTTGATAAATTTAGGATTATTTCTGCCCTAAAACGATTTATGATTTTCAAGTATTTTCCAAAAATTATTTTAACTAATAGAATATATTTCGAAGCATTACAAATTTTTTTTTTAAAATAGTATATGCATTATTATTATTTTCTCAAATTTTTTCGGTTATAAATCCTTGTCCATGACTAAATCCTATTACTCCTATTCCCTCACCAATTCTAGACTACCCTATGTCGACCCTAACTATTCTGACCGTCCCGAACCTAATGGAACTGTCCGTGCCACCATCAGAGGTCACCTTGCATAGTTTTTACACCGAAGTCGCAGTTCGTGCCACTTTGATCATCGCAGCACAACAGGGGTCCCTACCAGGCAAGACACCTTGCCATTTGCTGTTTATTTATTTAGCTCGTATTTTATGCATTATTCATTATTTTTTTTATGCAAAATAAACTGCGATACATGACATAACCTGTTATAACTTACTGTTCATTTATATTTTCTGCTATGTATTATTTTTCTTACACATTAAACCTAGATTTAAGGGACCACCTTGTGTGTTACATTCATAGGCCTTGACACATTTATACCACGTTATTGTGAGTCACATATAGGACTCGGACATGCGTGATTGGCTGACCACCAGTATGTATAAGCCGTACGTTAGGAAATAACTGCTAATAGAATTGTATGCTAGAAGACTTAGCAGTTATGAGTTGGCATTGGGCGGGAAGAACATGATTGGAAGTTGACTACCATCCTATCTATTGTAGACTCGCTCGCTACTGAGGAACGATAGGTAGACTATATGCTATAGACTCGCTCGATACTGAGGAATAGTATATGGTGTTGTGACTCGCTACTGATGTACTGTATTGGTATTATCTTGACTTAACCCGGTAGTCATATGACCATGAACTGTTCTTAAAACTGTATTCACTTAGATTTGGTTAGGCGCCCTTATCCGTTAGGTATGAGTACTCTTGGTTTGGGTACTTGTATCTGACCGTGGCTTGGAATAATAACTTATCGCGGATTAGTTCATCACATCTTGTCCTTGATTGGTTGTAGGTGTGGCTTACTACTCCGATGAGAAGGTATTGAACCTTGTTGGGGTCCGGATACCATATTGGATTCATAGTATGGAAAGATACGTCACCGTAAATTAGTTTACCATTTCCTGTCCTTGTTTGGTTGGGGAGATGGTAAGCTAGTTCAATAGGTGTGTATTGGACCATGTTATAATTCAATTTACTTATTTATTTGAGTAATTTATATTCAGTTATATTGGCATGATATTATGTGTCTTGTTACGTCCCTCTGAGGACGTGGTTATCTCGCCAGGTGTGTGCTCTTGTCTTTCGCAGGTATTCTAGCTCTAGCCGTGATCCTCTCTATTTCTTAAAGGATGATTGTACTTTGATCGTCTTTGCTTCGCTCGCCAAAGTCTTTCTTTTGTTATGTATTTCTTTTCATAGTTGGTAGTGGATTTGTCTCCGTCCAACTACATGTACTAATGATAATTCATAGTTGATTATATGATATCTTTTATTCATTTATTTTGTCTGGATGAGATTAGTCATGGTTCTACTGCATTTTACAGCTTACATATATTTATTATACGGCTGGCATGTCTACGTTCCTAGTCCTACGTATTTTGGGACTGGGGAGTTACATATTTTTTGTGGTGGCCCATGCAGGTCAAGATAAATTGTTTGGTTACTTTACCGTACCAAGCAAGCCTGCATATAGGATTAGAGTCTAGGATCTCATCCACATACTTGACCTCTTTCTTTGATTCCATATTCGAACTACCGTTCGACTCATCGATTACATCTTGCTTGATTCTTTCTATCATAATTCTTATTTTTTTTCGTGCTTGCTAGAGGTTAGACAGGTGATCCCTACTAGTTGGACATGTTTCTTTTGTCCCAAAACACCATTAATTTAATTCTTTTAAGTTGGGTAGAATGCCTTGACACCTAGCAATCCTTGTCCTTGTGACCTATATTCACAAATTTACTTAGATTCTAGAATTTAGAGGACCCTAACCCATCTAGTCAACCAAGGACCTGGACAAGAAGACTGTAGGACGACTGTATGGAGACCAACACAGGATATGACTTAAAGACTTAAGGAATTGAACTAATTCTGCTTTCTTTTCAACCTAAAACCTCATGTGCCTATGTTTTTATTACCTTGATTAATGATGCTAATATAGCCTAGTATTTGCAAGCTAATTCTTTATCGAGCAGGATAAAGGCAAATGCTATTGAGCGGTCGCTCACTAACATATTGTCTAATCAGAACCGGTCCATGATGGTATGATCAACCGAGTGTACTTTGGTTCACTTTTATCTATCGTTCTATGTGGATGGGGACATAGCTGAACTTGCCCTCTAGAGTCCCATCCGCGACTGCCTTGGCAACTCCTTTTGAATTATTCGGTCATCTTTGAACCACGTATTCGTATTCGATAACGCCTCATTCGAACTCCATATTGCATTCGTCTTCACCTATTTTAGAAGGACGAAGGCGTTGTGCTAGAACTTCCTCTAGCCTTTCTATCGATTAGGACTATTACCACTCAAAGTTGCTATACCTTCGTCCTAAACTGCTCGTTCTTTTCCTCGGCCCTATATTTACTATCACGACCTCCTAATCACTTAAATTAGGAGTGAATCTAATCGTTCTCCTAATCGTGCCCTCAACCTACTCCCAAAAAACCATATCTGTAAGGCCTCTAATTTATTTTCTCTTGTTACCATAATATTTTTTATTGCCTATTATCTTGGTTTAACCTTAACCCTTACTCATTTTTCTTCTTGCGCTAACCCATGATTATCCTCGCCATTATAGAAATCGCGATTTCCTAATGCATGTTTTACGTTGTGAATGATTGTTCCTCACCAATACCCCCTTGTGCCTTCTCACCCCTACTAATTCTTAATTTCAAGGACGAAATTCTTTTAAGTTGGGTAGGATGTAAAACCCTTAAATTTCTACTTTTTTTATATATAAATTTGGTACTTATTTTTTTTATTTTGTATTGTACGTCGCGTAGTTGTATTGTACGTCGCGCGCGAAATTTTATTTTTCGTAATTGCTCGACGAGTGCGAATATGTGTGAGCGTACATATTTTTGAAAAACATTTTTCTATTTTATAGTTTCAAAGTAATATATATAATAATTATTTTTGGCTATCGTATCAAAATTTTCAAGTTTAAGATTTTATTTATGAAAAGTCTTTCATTTATACAGCTATAATAATAAATAATTTTTTTATAAAATGGTATACTAGAAAAGTATATTTATGTAAATATCATTTGTGCATACATATATACATCGTAATTATTTATTAGTTTATTTTTAAATAGTAATGTAAATTTTGAAATTATTATTATAAGTGTTTTTAGAAATATATTTTTAAGGCTTAATTGCACTTTGCTACCCTCAACTATTCCGCTTTTTCAACTTGATACCATAAACTTTTTTTCGTAACAAATTGGTACCTCAACTTTTATTTTTTTTCAACTTGATACCTAATTTTTCAAATATTCCGAAAATGCCCTTCCCTCTTCCTTCCCTCCACCCCCTTCCCCACTCCGGCCGCCCCCCCTGCTCACTCCGGCCGCCCCACCCCCCCTGCTAGCTCCGCCCCCCCTCCCCCACCCCCCCTGCTAGCTTCGGCCACCCCTGCCCCGCCTCCCGCCCCGCCCTCCCTCCCCAGCCCCCCTCCCGTGCTGCCGCGGCCTAGGGGAGAGGCGGGGGCGGGGCGGCCAGAGCGAGCAGGGGGGGGTGGGGGGCGGGGGGGGCGGAGCTAGCAGGGGGGGGCGGCCGGAGTGAGCAGGGGGGGCGGCCGGAGCGTGCAGGGGGGAGGGTTAGGGGTAGGGGTAGGGGCATTTTAGTCCAAAATAACATCTGGGTATCAAATTGTTACAAAAAATAGTTTAGGGTACAAAGTTGAAAAATGGTAATAGTTGAGGGTAGCAAAGTGCAATTAAGCCTATTTTTAAATCATTGTGGCAATTTAAATCTTTGATTTGATTTTATGGATTTAATTTAAATAGTTTAAAGATAGAATTTATATTTAATTTGAGTTGAGATGATCTAGATTTAAATTGGAATTTGATTTGAATTTAGATTTAATTTTATTGATTTAAGTTTAATAATTAAATTATCTAATTGGGTTTAAATAAATCCTAATCCTTATCCAACTGGAAATTCCCACCTCCTATATAAGGAGAGGTACTCATCCACATTATTACTCCATAATTTCTCCACCACAACTAGAATTCGTGTATCGTTTCTGTGTCTGTATGCCTTTCCCATCCACTATTCTCTTCTTTTACATATACATTAATTTTTTCGTGTCCGATAACCCCAGACGCTGACCCGTCCCGTGTCTCGCAGGACACACCTCTCGACCCTCCTCTGTTGTGTCGAACACATCTCGACACTACCCCTAAAGACTCTAAAACTGTGCCCATGATCTGTCGTTGTCGTCTCCGCTCACCCCGCTGCTAGCAACTCCGCTTCCTGCGACCCGACACCGCTTTCTGTGACCAACACAAACCAGCCCCGACTTCCCTGCCACTCAACGTCGCCACCTACAGTACCCTGTACTTCTCTTGTAGTGCCCCGACCCGCAAGATGCCTTATGATGGATGGTTGGTTCGATGAAGCCTTGTTGGACTTGGGATTATACGAAGGATCGCTTGGAAGGCTATGCGATCGTGGCGGAAATCATTCTATGAATGTGAGTAGTGTTGAACCCTTCAAAGATCCTTTAGCTTCACGCTTAAAATAAGGATGAGTATGCTATGTTTCTTGTTAAGTGTTCAATAACACCTTGTATGAAATTTGGAAAGATAATGAAAGATAATTAATCACCTGAACGTAAACTGTTGTGGCTAGACTAATTGTATGCTTGTATGCTGTTGCGATGAATTACATGACAGGTGAAGGCAAAGTCCCAAATACTTGGGCGGTGAGTATATCGAGCTTTGGCTCAATGAATAGTTGGTAACACATATGTTAAGACCCAAGAGCTGGGCAATGAGTATGCTTGAATTGCATTCAAATGAATGTATTCTAAACAGATGCTAAGTCCCAGAAATTGGGCGGTGAGTACATTGAGTTGGTTGGAAAGAGGTATGGTATCAAAGATGTGGCAAGACATTGGGTAACAACATTCTATTATCCTGTCGCCGATGTAGAATGTTGATTACGCCAAGACCCTGGATTGGGCAGATGATAATGTGAGCATTGGCTCAAGGCAAGATGGCAATACGAATGAGAATGATGGGTTATTACTTAGTTTTCCTTACCATGCATTATATGTTTCCTTTATAGATAAGTTGCATATAGTTGCATGGTCATGGACAACTTGTCGACAAGGTGGTTTCTCGAACGGTATTCCTGGGCCATGGAACCCGATTCGTCCTGGGGGAAACCAATGCTGAAGTAGTAGCAGTACTGAAGTAGTAGCACGGTATACAGGACTTACAGTGGGACTAGCTACCTGCACTGGCAAGGGCGCTGTATACCTGTAAGTCAGTCCAAGATGGCGTGTCGCCAGTGACCTTCATATAGATAGGTCCAGTGCTAATGATGTCTTATGCAGGCAGAGTAAGTTATTACTCAAATACAGGGAAGGATGTTGGCTGTTGGTAAGAATCACCTGAATGGTGATATTTATATTGAATTATGATATTGTTCCTAACAATGTCTTGTGCAGGCAGAGTAAATATTATAAATGTACAGGGATGGCTACACGACCGTGGGTAAGAATCACCAAAGGGTGATAACAGTATGCTTTAAATTATGTTGGCTATGAGATTTGCATGCTTTACTTCTTGTCGGCTATAACATAAAATTGACCCTAAGGCAACGAGAAAGACCACTGTTAATAATGTTCTATAACATGATTACTTAGTGTTGTCTTCTTAGGTGAGTTGGGCCAGCACCGCTCGCCAGTACATTGATGATGTACTGACCCACGTTGTGGGCAATATTATAGGTGTTTGCTTGGAGAAAATCCTGTGAATCAGTGCTTGGCATAGATGATTCTGATGGGTGTGCAGAAGCTCTTCTTGCAAGATGATGCCTTCTGCTATACGGGACATAATGTATGGAACAGTGTAATTCAGTTGTACCAGTGAGATTGTAGCCAAATTGGCAAGTTCATATAAAAGAAGTCGGTATATTCATTTGTAGCCTAAAGGACAAGTGTATACATTCAGTCGGTTATTCAATAGTCTTGTAATCAATTGTAAACTCTGTATTCTGCTGCAAGTCTTGTAATCCATTATGATTATCAATAAAGAGATACATTCTTCATATCTTGTGTGACTTTAATTTATCTGCTTGGTTTTGCTGTGTTATCGATGTTTTCTGAGAAATACCAAGAACTGTAATGGTTTTGTCCTTGTACAAGTGCAATCTAGACTTGTACGACATCACGCCCAGTGGCTAGTTTTCGATCCTCCGGGATCGGGACGTGACATAATGGTATCAGAGCACGGCTTTACGTCCTTGGATTCCTATTCGATTTGTTTCGAATAAATGTTGCTACTAAGATGATTCTAAGCTGCTTCCACGATGATTCAAAGATTGCTTCCGCGATTATTCAAAGTTGCTTCCACGGTGAATCAAAGTTGCTTTCGCGAATACTCAAAGTTGCTTCCGCGATGAAATCAAAGTTTCCTCTATGATGACTCATAGTGCTTCTGCGATTATTCCGTGTTGCTTCCAAACTATTCTAAGTTGTTTCCTTGACTGAATGTCCGTTGATCATTCTAACCTCTCACTGGGTGTTCCATACAATAAGTCTAAATATGTGGGCTGTGATATGTGTATTTTGTTGAATTTCTAAAAGATACCAAAAAGAGTAACAATGATGCGATGTGATAATAAGTTTATGATGTATGCTAGATGTCTTATACGTGGGATTCATTGAGTCGATTGTTATACAGCAATCGACCGTGGGTGATGGCTTGGTATGTTGGAACAGAATGTGCATGGATTTCAGTGAATAGGAATCGACAGAATCTTGAGTCGATATTTGTGGTCAGCATAACCACTACAGGATGGATTGTCCATATTGGATGTTGGTTTGATGTGAGGGAATATTGTGTCAGAATGGCTGAGCTCTGAGTGGTATATTACATATACCCTCGTCGTGATAAGATGTCCCTTGACCCTTGATGTGTTTATGATTTTGTGATTGCTTTACCTATAAGGTATTAGGTGGTATCGAATCGTAGCTGAGCTTACGATTGATACATGACGGCTAGGTGTGTCCCTGATTGTTAAGTCGGACGACCCGTTGTGAGATTTTTTTTGATGTGTTCGGATGAACCATCGCTAGACCTGGACGGTTAGCATTATGTTGGGTAATAAGAGAATTAATAATAGGAAATGAATGCCTTGGTTGGGAAAGAAACAAAATTTTATATTCAGGCGAAGACTTGAATCAGTTGGATAAGAAAGATTGTAGGCTTGGTAATGATAGTGTGGTGTTGCTATCGAAAGATTTTACAAGAACAACTATGGACCGAATATTGAACGCTGTTGGAATTGAGTGAAAGAAATTGCATGTTGGACATCGGCAGAATCGATAGTGATGTTAGACGCATTAGAAGATGCAGAGAGTTGTACCGACGACCGAAATTTAGAGAATGGGCTTGAAAAATAGATGATCTTAGCACGTGGTGCAGTTGTGATTGAGAGAATTTGATGTGTCCCGAATTAACAAGTTACGACCCTTGACTATTTTGAGGCATAGAGAATGAGTACTTGTCCCTTAATGAATGAAAGAGTAGATGTTCCTTATGAGAGTCGAATGGCTAGGATACAAATAAGTATCGAGGTGCAGCGATATGTAATAGACCATGTCGATAGATGATGTTGTCGCTTGAATAACAAGTTTGGATGAAATATAGAATTGTTGGATTATAACTTAGCTAATGAGTTATGTTATATCCACTAAGATGACCGATATACGAATGCTAGATGATTGGTGCTATAGAGATTGGATCGATGCATGGATAGTAAATCTTCTTATGGAATCACAAAGAGATGATGCAAAACAAATATTGATGGTTAACGTGAATTGCTAAGAGATGACTGTGTTGGTGCTAGAAATTTATAATTGATGCCTCGGAAGAAATACGATTATGTAGTTGCCTTATTTGTTGGTTAAGAAAGTACAGACCGTATCGATGATCTAAGAATGTGTGAAATGAATATGTCGCGAAGAGACCGTAGGAAAGAGATCGTAAGTGATAAACTATTGAGATAGCAATGCCGGATGATGACTCGGAATAGTTGATCCGATTGAATAGACAGTTTGAGTACGATATGAGGATGCTAGTCGGATTGAACAAGTGATGCTATGTCTATGCAAGTGGAAATTGAAAGTTTGGATATTCGATTGATAAGTTTTATATGACAGCTTCGAGAGTGACCATAAGAATTATGGGATAGAATTGTTGGATAGAATTGTCGGATAGATTTTGTCGATTGCGGATAAGTCTAGAATGAGACTTCGTTGGGTATGACCCGAGTATGAGTACGGGTAGAAAGACTTGATCCTAGAATGTTGGTTGGTTGCTTAGAATGTCGGTTGGTTGCCTAGATTGTCAGTTGGTTGCCTAGAATGTCGGCTGGTTGCCTAGATTGTTGGCTGGTTGCCTAGATTGTCGGTTAGTTGTCTAGATTGTCGGCTGGTTGCCTAGATTGTCGGTTGGTTGCCTAGATGTCGTTTGGTTGCCTAGTGTGTCGGTTGGTTGCCTAGAACGTTGGTTGGTTGCTTAAGTTTCAGATTGGTTGGCTATGTTCTTCAGTTGTCCGTGATGGGAATAAGTTCATAAGATTGGGGTAGTGTCCCATGTCCCTTAGTTGGTCAGACCATATAGTTGCCCCTATGATGAGAATTTGGTTGCCTCTAAGATAAGAGATAAATATGCCCCTGATAGCTATCCATCTCATATGAGTTAGCTGAATGTCTGGTTTAGCTTAGATTAGCTGACCATAGATGACTTGACTGAATGCTAAATTGACTGTTGGAAAACCATAGGATGTCCCTATTGATGTTGTGTGAGTATAAGTCAGAATAAGTAAGATGTGTCGGAAGGTATGCTTCGGAAAGGAATGGATATTTGGGAAATTTTGATGTTATAATATTGGATGGGATGACGGATCATGTTGGTTTCGAAAATTTGGTTGTCTTATTGGAACGTCAGAAATTGTTAGAACTGGTAGGATTTGGTTGATTGATATTGAGCTGCAAAAATTGATGGTGGTGCCTTGAGACAGTTGGGATAATTTCATTGATCGGATCAGAAGTGAGAATAAGTGTAATGACGGAATTGGATAGTACATGTAGCCGAGATCGGCGAGAGCGAATGTGAATAGGAATGACCCTTGGGATTAATGTTGCTGGATATAAAAGTTGCTTATGCGAGAGGATAATATGTTGGCTTAATCAATACGAGAAAATGTTGGAGTACAGCGGAAAATGTTACTAGAATGGAATGGTGGTACAATTTGATGGATGGTACGATTTGGAAGATGGATTATGATCAGAAAATTTACAAGTTGAAACAAAGTGTATGAATGCGAACGATGACGAATACAAGAATTGATCGATGAGAATCGGATATCGAAATAAAATGTGGCTATGGGATTTATCAACTTTGGTGGCATGGATGACAATGAACTTGAAAGGAATACTTGATACATCTAAGTCGGAATACTTTGGAGAATTTTGGATCGATTATGGAAAATTTCTCGAGTTGGAATTGGTAACATCTATTGTGTTATTAGTTGGTTGGAATATTGAATAAACAAGTGGGATTATACGAGATGCTCAAAAAGAATTACTGATGTTCGGAAAGGAAGTTACACCATAGCTCGTTCACTTTCTCTATCACTGAACTTGGCTGAAATGCATGTATTTCGGAGACGCCTAAAATATGTGTATGATTCTAACTAAGTGATATGCTGAATTCAAACGAAGCCACGGGGAGGATTATCATGTGCTAAAGGATTTGCACGAGTGTCGGAGGAAAGATCAAAGATGGTAAACTATTTTGGATCAATTGGAATGTTGTAACGAGACGGTATATCACTTGAAATTAATTGAGAGATTGCGAAGAAATATTAAATGGTGCTAGTTGATCGTTGAGAAGTTTCATGAAAAGTCGGTTGAAGTTTTGGGAATGAGTGTTGTTTTAAGTTTCGATGACGAAACTTTTTCTGAGTGGTATATATTGTAGTGCCCCGACCCGCAAGATGCCTTATGATGGATGGTTGGTTCGATGAAGCCTTGTTGGACTTGGGATTATGCGAAGGATCGCTTAGAAGGCTATGCGATCGTGGCGAGAATCGTCCTATGAATGTGAGTAGTGTTGAACCCTTCAAAGATCCTTTAGCTTCACGCTTAAAATAAGGATGAGTATGCTATGTTTCTTGTTAAGTTGTTCAATAACACCTTGCATAGAATTTGGAAAGATAATGAAAGATAATTAATCACCTGAACGTAAACTGTTGTGGCTAGACGAATTGTATGCTTGTACGCTGTTGCGATGAATTACATGACAGGTGAAGCAAAGTCCCAAATACTTGGGCGGTGAGTATATCGAGCTTTGGCTCAATGAATAGTTGGTAACACATATGTTAAGACCCAAGAGCTGGGCAGTGAGTATGCTTGAATTACATTCAAATGAATGTATTCTAAACAGATGCTAAGTCCCAGAAATTGGGCGGTGAGTATTTTGAGTTGGTTGGAAAGAGGTATGGTATCAAAGATGTGGCAAGGTATTGGGTAACAACATTCTATTATCCTGTCGCCGATGTAGAATGTTGATTACGCCAAGACCCTGGATTGGGCAGATGATAATGTGAGCATTGGCTCAAGGCAAAATAGCAATACGAATGAGAATGATGGGTTATTACTTAGGTTTTCTTACCATGCATTATATATTTTCTTTATAGATAAGTTGCATATAGTTGTATGGTCATGGACAACTTGTCGACAAGGTGGTTTCTCGAACGGTATTCCTGGGCCATGGAACCCGGTTCGTCCTGGAGGAATCCAATGCTGAAGTAGTAGCAGTGCTGAAGTAGTAGCACGGTATACAGGAATTGCAGTGGGGCTAGCTACCTGCACTGGCAAGGGCGCTGTATACCTGTAAGTCAGTCCAAAATGGTGTGTCACCAGTGACCTTCATATAGATAGGTCCAGTGCTAATGATGCCTTATGCAGGCAGAGTAAGTTATTACTCAAATACAGGGAAGGATGTTGGCTGTTGGTAATAATCACCTGAACAGTGATATTTATATTGAATCATGATATTGTTCCTAACAATGTCTTGTGCAGACAGAGTAAGTATTATAAATGTACAGGGATGGCTACACGACCGTTGGTAAGAATCACCAATGGGTGATAACAGTATGCTTTAAATTATGTTGGCTATGAGATTTGCATGCTTTACTTCTTGTCGGCTATAACATGAAATTGACCCTGAGGCAACGAGAAAGACCACTGTTAATAATGTTCTATAACATGATTACTTAGTGTTGTCTTCTTAGGTGAGTTGGGCCAGCACCGCTCGCCAGTACATTGATGATGTACTGACCCACGATGTGGGCAATATTACAGGTGTTTGCTTGAGAAAAATCCTGTGAATCAGTGCTTGGCATAGATGATTCTGATGGGTGTGCAGAAGCTCTTCTTGCAAGATGATGTCTTCTGCTATACAGGACATAATGTATGGAACAGTGTAATTCAGTTGTACCAGTGAGATTGTAGCCATATTGGCAAGTTCATATGAAAGAAGTCGGTATATTCATTTGTAGCCTAAAGGACCAGTGTATACATTCAGTCGGTTATTCAAGAGTCTTGTAATCAATTGTAAACTCTGTATTCTGCTGCAAGTCTTGTAATCCATTATGATTATCAATAAAGAGATACATTCTTCATATCTTGTATGACTTAAATTTATCTGCTTGGTTTTGCTGTGTTATCGATATTTTCTGAGAAATACCAAGAACTGTAATGGTTTTGGCCTTGTACAAGTGCAATCTAGACTTGTACGACATCACGCCCAGTGGCTAGTTTTCGATCCTCCGGGATCGGGGTGTGACATCTCTTCCCCGTCGCGCCTTCCTGAACCCCGTCACCAACCAGCATATCCACTGGCACCGCCGCCGTCACTGCTGCCATCTACCATCACCACCACCTCCAGACTTTTGGCCAAACCACCAACAGCCCGATCCCAGCCATCATCCCCACTCCCCTGACCAACCAAATTACCTCCGGCCACCTTGGCCGAGCGCCACCACCGCCTCCCAAAACACCCTAAAAACTAGGAAGAAAACCCAAATAAAACCCACCGCCACCGTCGTACTCACCTCCGTCCTGGCTGCCGCGACCTCGTCCCCGCGCGACGACCACTCCGCCGCGACCAGCTCCCGCACCGCCCAGACTGGCACATATACTCTTCTGCTTGTTAATACGTTGTTATACGGATTAGTATCATGGATCTCTACATACTATATTTCTTGACTATCATGTTTCCGTGTTTCGTGACTTATTCGAGTCCATGAGTACTAGTCGGGAGGAGAAATATCTTAGTACACATGTGAACTACCCAAAACTATCATCTGTGTCTTTCGTGGAGAATAGCAGCCGCACAATACATGTGTGGGGTGACGGATTTACCCCTAGCCATTCACCTGTCGAACCTGATATTTCAAAACACATAGATAGTTGTCTTTTACTTGATTCTCCTTGTCTCTTCACCACATACCATGTTACCCTATTTATATGTTCTTCTAGTTGATATATACTATTGTAGAGTTACCTACTTTCTTTCTAGATATGCCATGATATCAGTTACTATCTAGTTTCATTTCACATATGATATTTTTATGTCTTGTAATTCCATTATGTTTCGAATAGCCTGTCGATCTGTATGCTTGTTCAATTTCTGACTGGAAACCAATATTTTTCAGGTTAGTCGCAGTTTCTCTTAGCATTTGGGATTTCTAAAATTGATATACCAAGATTTTCAAAGTATTTATCTAAAATTATTTTAACTAATAAAATATAGTTTTTAAGTATCATACATATTTTCTAAATATTTATAAATATTTATTTTAATTTGCCAAGTTCCTTCAAATATCAATTCTTATCCGTGGCTAATCATCGTTCCTTTCTATTACAAATTTTGGAGTACCTTATATCGTCCCTAGCTAATTTGACTGGTCTGGACTCAATGACATGGTATGTTCCATTATCTGAGATCATCTTACATAGTTTTGACATTTGAGACTATTCTGTGCCAACAAGATCATATCACGCACATCAACTCCAAACTAGCCGAGACAAGTACTTGTTTATACTTTCATGTACATTTACTTTATATTGTTGTATTTCACTTATACATGTTATTTTTCGTGTCTTGACTATTTACACACACGAGAGCAGAGTAATTGACTAATATTCATGTTTTTTATTGTTATCATGATCGTTATCGTAACTATGTTTACATGATTGTGAGGTATGGATATTAGAGAGGTACAATTACTTGGCATGTGGAAAAAGCCTGATTGTATTGTTGGAAACTCTCTTGTTTATAGGGGCGGGCCGTTTACACCCTCATCGTTCGTCCAAACCTTCCATGTGTAGGAACGTTTTACTTCTCATGACACGTGCACTATTATTGTTTATATGAGTCTCTTCATCTTTTCATGCTTGCTACTTTCTTCATTAGTTTCTTTTATTGCATGATTTCTTGATCATATTATATGTGTTTACTCTTGATCATTGCTATCTATGTTTATGTTATATTGCTTTATACTGTATTTGTATTATGATGGCTAGACTTGTACTTGCTCTTATCCTAACTGGATAATTTTTTTCAGGTTATGTTGACCATTTTAGGTGACTTCTATCTTATGTGCTATGGCCTATCTGGGGAGTTAGAGATATCTTGGAGCCCAATCATAGGTTCTTGTTATATTAGATAGTTCTTGAATTTAATATTTAGCGGGTTGTTCCCGAATGTCATTTTGATTTATTATTAGATTTATAAATTGAATAGTTATTGTGAATGAGCAAATAAATAATTTTATAATTAAATATTATGTTAGTGATTGTTATTGAGGTCTAGGCAGCGTACTACCGTCGATGTTGTCGCGTAGGCTGGACTTGGCCATGTACTCATATCCTAAAAGTGGGAACGGGTCGTGACTAGAAGATGCCTCTTGTACGCGCATGAGATTTGCTGCCACGTGGCACTTTTGAACACAATGTGGTTGCCACTGCATGTACAAAGTGCAGCTAACCGCCACGTTGCAATGGTTGGGATGCGACTGTTGCTGAAATCTTGAATTGTTGGCACCCGTCATAGGCATTTCTGGGTCTTTTGACATATGGCTTACGCTAAGACTCGAAGTTCTCTTTCTGTTGTAACAAGAAAGATTAAGATGCGCATGAAGGAGTCAGGACATGGGGGACTTTAGTGCATGGCTTCTGGGGCGCATGCCAAGTCTAGGCGCTTGGCTTCAGGGACGCATGCTGGAGTTGGTTGGATCAAACCACGTGGCACTATACAGTTGTAATAAAAAAGTAGTCATGATTAGGCTGCCGTAAATGCTGACGTCTACTATAAGCTCGTACTTTAAGATTTTTTGTTGTATCTGAAATGACATCCATGCACAGCTAAGTAATGTGCACATAAACGACGAGCGCATGGGCCATGGACGCATGGAGTCAGAAATAATGACCCCTCGGTTGTCGTGTAGCCGTTAGTTGCGTGTGGTTCGAGGCATGTGCTGCACCATATCCGAGTGATAGCTGACACCTGACACATTGGTCAGTGTAGCATTAAATGCTGATGGGAAGTTTTGGAGCCATTGGCACATAGAATCTTTGGCGCATGGAGCTGGCTGCCTTAAGTCTTTCATGGTGTAAGTTTTGAGGATGCGCATGGTCATTTGGCGTATGGTTTTAAATCTTTCATGCTTCTATAACGACAAGGGCGTCATCGGAAGCACCATTGAGGGTCTCGCAAGGGTCGGTACCACGGCAGGTGCAAGCGCAGTTAAGCTCGAAGGAGCCGAGGGAGGAGCAGCAGCCTTTGTATGAGACGTTATAGTCCCAAAAGTCTGCACCTCTGCCACCTTCTCAGATCCCGAAGCCAACCTTTCCACCGAAGGGCCGGCTTCTGCAGAGATGTGTTCTGACCCTGGCTTCTCTAAACCCAAGGTCTCTACCGACACTGGTTGCTCCTCAGAGGGAGTTGCCCCGATGACAGCAGTCTCGGGGATATGAATACCGTCATCACTTGATCCCGTCATGTCAGCAGTCGGGTCCGAGACCAGGATCGCTTGAGGAGAGGAGATCTCCTCCTCTCTCATCTCAGTCTGGTCATCGAGCTCAACCTCGATTTTCTCTTCCCCAGCCTGGGTAGTAGCCTGCTCAACAAAGTTGTTTCCTATTTAGGATTTTCTCTTCCCCAGCCTGGTCATCGAGCTCGTCCTTTGATTTATCTGTGTAGCCTGTATAGGAGCGCAAAAGCTATTTTTTGTGCTATGTAATGTGTATATTCTTTGATGTGCTGTGTAATATTTATTGTATTGTTAAGTGCCAACATTTGTATCTATGAATTATGCTTCCTCATTTGAGAATATTTTATTAGGACATGAAAGTAAAATTTGTCAAATTGAACAATCAGCAATATGTTTTGGTATACACATTTTTTTAAAATAAGAAGTCCCTTTATAATAAGAAACCCAAACTTAGGGTGGCCCATTAATATTGAAAGCCCAACCGATTAAACCGAAACAACCGAAAAACTGAACCGAATAAAACGGTTTCGGTTTGATTCGGTTTTGACTCAGATCGGTTCAATTTCAGTTTTGATTTTATTAATTTTGGTTAATTTAATTTTCAGAAATTCAGTTCGATTGGAACGAATGCTCCTTCTAAACATGACAGAAGAAGAATGAGCAGGGACTAGACACTTATCACATAGTTACACCCTTACCAAACAGTGAAATTCTGCAACTTTTCGGACACTTGCCGCGGAAACCGCGACTTGCAGCTAGCTCCTTCTAAACATGCCCTAATTATTAAAAGCGATGACAGAAGAAGAATGAGCAGTAGGACTGCAAATGAGCCAAGCCGTTTGCGAGCTGCTCGAAGCTCGGCTCGATAAAAGCTCGTTTGAGCTCGATTCGTTTAGTAAACAAGCCGAGCTCAAGCTTTGTTTTCGAGCTCGTTTAATAAATGAGCCAAGCTCAAGCTTAGAAGTACTCGGCTCGTTCGAGCTCGCAAGCTGACTCGTTTATGAGCTTGCGAGCTGGGTCGTTTAGAAGCTCGTTTAGGAGCTCGTTTAGAAGCTCGTTTGTTTGTTGAATTCTAATTTTATGTATGTTTGTATAATGATATGGTTGTGTGCTTTATATATTTATATGTCCTTAATAATTGATATGAAGGAACTTTTTTAATTAAATTTTATAAATAAATTGTTAAATTACAGGTACTTGAATTCAAGCGTAACTAGGTTGAAATCGAGCTCATTAAGCTTGAAATAAAGGTGAACAAGCTTGAAATCAAGCTTAATGAGCTTGATATGAGCTTATCGAGCTTGTTTATCAAGTTTGAATCAAGCTTGCTTATCAAGCCAAGCTCGAGCTCAAACCAAGCCAAGCTCAAGCTTAATATAAACAAGCTCAAGCTCTAAAATAAAAAATTTATCAAGCTTGAGCTCGAGCTCGAACTCGATTAATTCTAGTCAAGCCAAGCTCAAGCTTACAAAAGCTTGGCTCGGCTTGGCTCGTTTGCAGCCCTAATGAGCAGGGACACGACAGGCAGTAGTGGTGGTGGTGGTTGGTCCACTCGTGCCGGCGGGCTGATGGAATGTGACTCTCCAACCTTGCATTCATCACCATATGGGGAATAATGAGCCAGACAAGGATGTGGCACATGAATCAATTAGTCTGATATCTCCATTATTGGTTTCCATGGTGGACGCGTCGCCCCTCTGCCGACTTTTCTTCTTTTTAATTACAATTAATACACACTTATACTTTTACAATTGGGAGACTTGATTTTTACCGACTCCGCCTAGTATCTGTATTACTTTCCACTTACGTCTCGTTTGGTTACCGAAATTTGAGCTTAGAAAGGAAAGTGATTCCTTTCCTATGTTTGGGAGCCAAAGAAAAGTTGTTGGAAAGAAAAAATGATTTCCAAGAGGTATGAAAATAGGCCTCGTTTGGTTCGCAGAATGGAAGGGAAAGGAAATCAATTCCTTGTCATTTCCTTTCCTTTGGGAAACTTTAATTCCTATTGATTTTCCTTTCCAATGTTTGGCAATGCCAAGGAATTTGGAAAGGAAAGTGAATACTTCAATGTGGGAAAGTGATTCCTTCCTTGGATGGATGGAATCACTTTCCCCCCTAATTTCTCTTCCATTGGGAATCACTTTCCTTTCCTCCTCAATTTCTTGGGCGTCCAAACAAAGGAAAGTAATCACTTTCCTTTCCCAACCGGGAGATTCCGCCAACCAAATGAGGCCATAGGGGAGGAAGTGGTTCCTCCCATTTATCTAAGGAATCACTTTCCCTCCAACTTTTTCGCATTTATTACAAAAAGTTTTGACCAAAATATTCATGTTCATAATATTATTTACCATTTTTATCCATAATATCTTTTAGACAAAAGTATTTCTAAGTAATAATTATTTTTATTAGCACGAGAGTATTTTTGGAAAATTGACTTGATTTTGTTTCCTTTCCTTACAAACACCAAACACTATAGTGAAAAGTAAAGATATATTCCGGCTATAATTCCTATCTTCCCAAACACCGAAAAGAAAAGTTTATAGAAATTATAATTTCTTAAAGGAAAGGAAATATCAACGAATCAGTTTCCTTTCCTTTCCATTCTGCGAACCAAACGAGGCATGCTAGACGTGCTGACTTCCTTTCATTCAAAGATTTTGTTAACGATGTACGTCAGACACATGTTAATATATTAATAAATATATAATTTATATTGATTAGTGTTTTTAAAATCGAATCAGAGATTGACCAGATCAAGGTATTAAGTCAGATCAAATTGGTTTAACTAATAGATTAATCTAAGTTGTCCAAATTTAATAACTTATGGCACTGATTTTTACAAAAATATTAATTTAAAAAAATACTTGATCAATACTATATCGGACCAGGAAAACTACCGGTTCACGGATGAACCGGCCGGTACGCTCCGGTTTTTAAAATACTGATATGGATACTTCTACCAGCACACTTATTATACACAGTTTAAATAAAATGTGTATTGATAAATGCATGTAAAATATACAATGATAAATTTGTTGATAGAAATATTTATATAAAAATATATATATATTAATGTATTAATATGTGATCCATAGAATACATGCTAGGAAACTCTTCACGAAAAAAATCAAACAATTATCTCCAGATGTAAAGTTAAACAAAGACAAGAAAGTGCTATTTAACTCTAATAAGCTGTCGTGAAAACGGGATGGAATTGGTTTATCAATCAGAATGGAATAGTTTACTGATGTGGTTCAAATAGATAATTTTGAATTATAAAAAGAAGGGGAAAATAGGACTAGTAACTCTTAACAATTCTGTGATTTCAAAAAAAAAAAAAAAAAACTCTTAACAATTCTAACAGTCATGTAACTGAATGTCTACAAACTCTTTATACTCTCCATTGGTCCAAAATTTAAAATCGATCCGAAGCATATCGGCCGTTCTTTTTTAAATTTATATTTAGTTTTTAGTTTTGGCTATAAAAAATTTCGTTTATTCGATTTATGTTTCAATTTGAAAATCAAATTACAAGTAGTTATCTACCTTCAGTCCCAGATATATGACTATTAGCATTTAGATCCTGAGTTTTATATCAACTTAGAGTTTATGTCCTGACACGTACAATTGAAAATTTTGGATCTGAATTTTGTTTCTTCATTATATCCTCCTTTTGAGCTTGGGTTGGTTGTTGTCCTTATACTCATGTTCAAGATATAATAAAATTGAACATGTTATGGCTTAAACTCTAAGCGACATAAAATTTAGAATCTATGCTCTCTCTCTCTCTCTCTCTCTCTCTCTCTCTCTCTCTCTCTCTTTATATATATATATATATATATATATATATATATATATATATATATATATATATATATTGCAACGTTCCAGTCCCAAAATATATATATATATATATATATATATATATATATATATATATATATATATATATATATATATATATATATATATATATATATATATATTTTGGGACTGGAACGTTGCAATATATATATATATATATATATATATATATATATATATATATATATATATATATATATATATATATATATATATATTGCAACGTTCCAGTCCCAAAATACGTAGGATTAAGTACGTAGACATGCCAGCTGTATACATACGAAGTACAGAGGCCTTGTATGTATACATAAGCTGTAAAATGCAGTAAACCACAACTAACTAATCTCATCCATAAAATAAGGAAATAAAAGATATCATATAATGAATTGTTTTGGTACAATATGTTGGGTGGAGACACATCCACTACCAACCAAAATAAAAAGGAAGAAGTACATGATATATAAAAGATTTTAACGAAGGTAGCAAGATAGATCCAAGACGCGTCATCTTCGAATAAATGGAGAAGATCACGACCTCGGCTAGAATACATGCGGAAGACATGAACACACACCTGGAGAGATAACCAGGTCCTCAGAGGGACGTAACAAGACACATAACATCATGCCATAAACTGAATAATAAAAGCTCAGCAGAAAAGTATATATGACTAAACAAATAAAATGTCCTTAACCATTCTATGTGAAAATGCATTTTGAAGACAACGTTCCACACAAGAGCTTTCGAGACTAGAAACACGGCGCGTTAGCATTTCAACCGAGGTACTATTGGCATCTAGAGGAAAATAAATAAATGCACGGCACACTAGTCTCTCGGGTGAGTCACTAACGGCAGCTAGAAGAAAGTAAATGCATGGCACATTTGTGTTTCAACCGAGGCACTAGTGGCATCTAGAGAAAAGTAAATAAATGCACGGCATACTAGCTCTTGGCTGAGTCACTAATGACAGCTAGAGAAAAATAAATGTGTGAAAGCCCCTGCGCCTAGTAACTGTCTTCCCCCTCCCCATGCACTACTCGTGCTGAATCCACACCACGGTATTTCTAATAACCGCTAAGTATCCTAGGCAATTATATTAGCAGTTATATCTTAACTCTCGTGCTGTACGTACCGATGTACGGTCGGTACACAAGTCCGAATCTATATGAGACATGTGACATCGTGGCACACAGGTGTCGACCAATGAATGCGGCACAAACAAAGGTGGTCCCTTAAATCTAGGCCAAATGCATAAAGAAAACTAAATTATAGTAATTTGCAACTACATATGATTTTGAAAGAACAACTTATAAGAAATAAAATATGCATGATATAGAGCAAGAAATTAAACAGTAAAGGTAAGGTGTCTTGCCTGATAGTGACTCCTGACGTGGTGCGATGCTCATGGTGGCACAACATATGGCTTCGGTGATACAACTACGCAAGATGGGCTCCAATGATGGCACGGACTGTTCAATCGGGTCCAGAACGGTCAACTTAGTTAGGTTCGACATAAGGTAGTCTCGAATTTGCGAGGGAATGAAATTTAGGGGATTTGTTATGGACAAGATTTGCTGATGACCAAAAGAGAATTTGAGAGAATAGGTACTTATAACTATTTTGAAAATGTACATAATATAAAACTAGACATGTTATTATCTAGAAAATACTTATTTATATTAGTAAAAACTATGTCCTATTAGTTAAAATACTTAGATAATTATAGCTAGTAAATTATTTTAGCAAAAACAAAATAAAATTTAATTTATCAAGATACCTCTTAGCTCAAAACTACATTCAAATTACCACAATTGCATAATAATATATTTTATAATATATTTAAACTTCTAAGCCAGTTTGAAACTTATATAAAATCATGTTACGAATAAAATTTTACAAATATTTGTAGGTTTATTTAAAATAAATGGTTGATAAAATATACTAATAAAATAATATCAATTAATAATATATTAATAATAGTAAGGAAAATAAAGAAGCTAAAAACAAACAATCAAATACCAACAAAAATAATAATAATAATAATAATAATAATAATAATAATAATAATAATAATAATAATAATAATAATAATAATAATAATAATAAAATATCTCAGTTAACACCAAAAAATAACAAAATGAAACAAAATAAATTAAAAAAATAATTTAAACTCTGTCTCTTCTCCCAGAGGAGAGAGAAGATCAAAAGAAAAAAAAATAAGAACATGATGAGAAAGGGAACGAGGGAGAGAGAAAGAGGGGGAGAAGATCGGAGAGAGAGAGGGGGACGGCGGCGACTGGACGCCGGGGTCTCGAGCGCGCGGGCGGCGCGCGGCTCGGGGTGACCTTGGTGGAGGCATGGTCGGGCTGCGCGCGGAAAGGGTTCAGCGGAGGGAAAAGGGAAGAGGAAGGCCGGAAGCGGTAGGGTCGCGCGACGGCGGGCATCGGATCCGACAAGAGGGTGGCTCGCCTCAGTGGATGCGGGGATTCTCGATGGCGCGGGCGGCGCGCTCGCCGACGCGAAGAGGCGCGTGACGGGGACAACAACTGGACGCGGCACGCCAAGGAGGAGGCGGCGTGAGTGCGGCTCCGGGTGGAGCTTGCGGGGAGACGCGGCGGCCAGGTGAGTTTAGGGTTGATGGTGTGTGTTAAATTTTGGAGGATTTGGGTGGTGGTACGACGGGTGGTGTCGGGGGAGATGATGGCGGTACGGGTGGTGCCGTTGTTGGCGGGGGCTGCCTGGAGATGGAGACGGGGTTGGTGGTGGTAGGCCGGAGTTGGCCGAAAATCGGGGGTGGTCCGGCTGTAGAGGGGGTGTTGGTGTATATGGATGCGGCGGGGTGGTTGCGACGATGGTGACGGTGGTGATGGGAGATGGGTTTAGGCGGCGTCGGTCGCGGTGATCTCTGGCAGAGGAGAGGCCGGGGTAGCGAGGTCGGGAAGGTGGCCTGGTGGTGGCGGTTCTGTTGGCGATGGCGGGGTTGGGGAGTCGTACAGGAACCGGAGATCGGTCGAGTCTGTGGGGTTGCTCGATGGGTGGCCGGGCTAGTGGTGAAGGTGGCGAGGTGATGGCTTCGGGTGATCGGAGACTTGCGGCTTGGCGAAGAGGAGATGGGGTTTGGCTGGTTAGACCTGGTGGCGACAGTCGAAATTTTTGTGGACAGGGGCAGAGTTAGAATTGGTGTCGGATTGATTGTGTCGGGGTTGTCGACACGGAGGAGGATAAAAATGTATTTGTAATTATGGAATAAGATATTGGGCATGGACACGATGCACTCACGTTGTTTGTGGAGGAATTTGTGGAAGAATTTGTGAAGAACATAATATGGAGGCTCCCCTATATATAGGGTTGAGGTACTCCTTAGAAAATAAGGATTTGGAATCCGAATAGATAACTACTTTTAATTCAAATAAGTTTTAAAATAAATCAAATCCAATCCAATTTATAGGCAGATAATTCCTATCTAATGGATAAGGCTGTTTAAGAATAAATTAATTATTTATTTAAATTAGTCTAAGTAATTTAAACATTTAATAAGGTCTTTCAAATATCTTTACTATAATTATTAATAATAATTTCGAAAATACATATTTAAATAATTGAACACATTTTCATGAATAAATAAATAAATTTTAGTTTGTTTGCAAAATTCGAAACAAGCATAAATTTGATTTCATGTAACTCATATGAATCGAACATAACATTTATAAAATACTACTTCCTAAATTATCACATATATTTGTATCATAAAATAAAATTGCCTTCTTTATAAATAAATAAACAAATAAAGGTTTGGCAAGCTCGACGCGACACAAATAATAAAAATAAAATACTTATTTTCTATACGAAGAATTCTTTTAATAAAATATTTGTATAAAAAAATATATACCATTTCGTAATTTCGTACGCTACGTACAAATACGAAAAATGTGAACTTGTACGTGACGTACAATTACGAAAAACAAAAAAAATCGATACCAAATTTATTTTATATATATATATATATATATATATATATATATATATATATATATATATATATATATATATATATATATATATATATATATATATATATATAAAGGAGGTGAGATGTCACCCTATGGGTAGTGGCTATGTGTCACCCCCATGCTATCATCATGCACCGAAAAGTGTGCAAGAGCATGATAATAGCATGGGGGTGTGACATATAGCCATCTCACCGGAAGAAAAAATTATTGAATGGTCCGGCCGCGCCACGTGGAGATGGTGAGTGGTGAGTCCGGCCACTAATTTCTTGACACTTAGTATAATTCATTATATCACTACATTTCTCTTATTTTCTAGGTCAATTTTTTTAATTTTTTTAAAGGAAAAAAATCTATTTTTTTCTAATTATATGCCAAGTGAATTTCTATATACTAAATATATTTTTTACCATCTTTTTGAAAAAAATTATGCCAAATATTGTGCTAAGTATCAAAAAATTAGTGGCCGGGCTCACCATTCACCATCTCCACGTGGTGAGCCCAGACCACACAATAATTTCTCCACCGTAAGGTGACACCTCACCTCCCTTATTCTCTCTCTCTATATATATATATACACACATACCAATGGCGCATTAGTGTAATGGTAAGACCGTTGGCACCGGGGTGTGAGGTCGCGAGATCGATCCCCCACAGGAGCGGCTGGGTGGCAGTTGTCACGTCCCGCTCCCGTAGGAGCGATCGTCCTCGCTAAGGCGTGATGCCGCACAAGCATAGGTTGCGCTCGTGCAAGGGGGTTCCATAATAGCCGATTTCAGCGGCTGCGACGGGGTCGTCGCACAGAAGTCCCAAGCAGAGACATTGAATAATAGCAGCAAAAATTTAGAACAAAACACAAGTTATTCAAAGAAGCTTTTTATTGATATTGAAACAAAGATTACAAAGGGGCGCAAGGCCAAGGTTACAATCTCTCAAGCTCACTCTTCTCACATTACAAGTCACTCAGCTCTCTCTCATCTCTCAATACAAGTCTTGAACCAGCGGATGCTTCGGAAGGCGACGTCCATACATTATGTCCCGTATAAGTTTTGACTCCATGCGGCCACACGCTTCGAATCACCAAGGAGCTCTGTGCCTCGACGCATCCAAGCGAGCTCCGTGCCACGAGCTTCTACCTGTGCCTGCACATGAAAACTATGTGGGTGTCAGTTCTCAACTGTACTGGTAGAATGAGCTCCACGTCCATCCATACAAAACCGACACATTCATTTACTTTGTGCAACATAGTATCTTTATGATTGTCTTTCTACTCTTATCTTAGGATCAGTTTTAGGACAGACGCCTTGGCCTATTTTGTGTCTCAAGACCATTTCGTGCTTGCATCAACGTTAACATATCAAGTCGTGCTTGCCTTTCGGCCCGTAATCAAAGATACAACTACTCAGTGAGACTCCATTTCCATGTGACCGTGCAACAAATACATCATACCGTGCCTCGCAACTCAATGCGACTTTAACCATATCGCCGCCTCACGACCCTTGCTACTTCATCACCAACAAACCCAATCAAGACTTGTGGACTAAGTGTCACTTGACCGACTTTGCCTTGCAATGTTTCCTGACTTAAACTCAAGATGACTCAAACCAGCTTATGCAACTTATATGCCAACAACTTAAGACCCGATGCCGCATTCCGTGCCGAAGTACGTCGCCTATGTTGATGCCAAATCTTAGGCCCAAATATTGTGTTCTAACTGTACACACATTCAACTGACTCAATCCAAAGGCACACACGCGGATTGTCGCCCGTGCCGACCCATCTATATGAATTGGTCACTAACATCACAAGCTATCATGGACTATAGCCTTGCTATTCGGCGACCCTTTTAACGCAAGTAGCTAGCCCCGCTGAAAGTTCTCGAATAACCTGAGCGGTTCGTCCAGCTATGGCTATACCTTGTTTTCCCCCAGGACGACGCGGTCCCATGGCGCCCAGGGTTACCGCTCGTGTAAACTCCTCCTTGTCGATAAGTTATCCAATGACCATACAAGACTCGACTTGAACTGACGCCTCACACAGTCATTCTTCTTCCAATATTACCATCTCTTTCAAAACCAAGTTCAAGACTTCTATCCTTGAAACCCCTCGACGACCTACGGTCGCGAGCATTCTTTCCATGTTACCATATCATTTTATTCAACTCATGAATGCCTATTTGATAGTCCTTTCTCCAAAACTCACTTGAATCAATTGTGGTCCTTGCCTTAAACACTAAGTCCGTGACATCGTGTCTTAAACCAACTTGAACTCTATGCGACACCAATGCCCAATTCATACTCTCTATGAGGGCCTTCAGACCGTAAGACTATGTGGTTATACCCAGTCGTAGAACTCGTAGGACCGTGCTTGCTACTACTCCGATAGCCTAACATAACTTGCCTAACTTAACTTTGCAAGCAAAGGCTGCGTCAAGCTTTGCCTCGATGGAACGTGTCGTGCACGCGTCCAGCTTGAACAAACAAGTTATTTGGTTGCCTAGACTTATGCCACAAGCTATGCAATGCAGCTTAACCAATGGGGCGGGCAAAGGCTATGCCAAGCCTTGGACAATGGATCGTGCATGCTTTATCAAGCAATTACGTGGGCGATGCCTATGACTTAGGCTAACTCTTAACTTCGCCTACTCAACCAACTTTCCTTCTCCCAAGCCACGGGATGAAGGATCGAGTGTCATTTTCAAAGCACGTCGTGCACCAACTCTAAGCCGACCGTTGGACCTTTCCATATTCTAACTCAATCTGATCCGTCGGAATTATTTCCTTACCTATGTAGATTCTTCTCTTTTATTATCAAGCCTACTTGTGCAAGTTGAAAACAAACGATTTATTATGTGAAGGCTAAGATGAGGCAAGTTCACCGAAACTATCCCACCTAAGCGAGGAATCGCCTCGACCGAGCGATATCTTCGAGCAAGCCGTTATAAGGCTAAGTCCGAATGTCGTCGACGTTTCGATTCCTCCGATTGACTGAGCGGGACGGGACACTACATCATACACCAATCAAAAAAAATTTCGTCCTCGAAACTAACTGAGTACTTACTTATCGACTTATCACTTGTTTCAATATCCTACGTTTGTCGCACACATTTCTCCTATGTATTCCTCAAATCCGAGCCACGCTTGTGCTACCCTCAATCTTTTTTTTCAAAACTCACGATCTCAAAATTCTCGACACTTTTTCGTTCCTCAAGTCTCTCTTGAATTCAAGGTATCACTTAGTTTGGATCGTGCACTGTCACGACCCGCACCCACTGTGAGGGTACGAGAGCGTAACAACGCCCAGCCTACGCCGCAGTGTCGGCGGTAGAACGCTGTTCTAGGTCATGAACTATAACTAACATAATATGAATACTCTCCATAAGGAGGCCAAAACAGAGGTACAACTCAATCACAATCTAAGGTAGAATGTAGCATTATGGAAAATAGATAAGAAATCCTCAACTGAGGTACAGCAGAAAGAAATAATAAAGTCTCAACATCTCTAAAATATACAACTCTGAAAATAAGACAACAGCTAAACATGAAAAAAAAGGACAGTCTAAGCTATCTACACTATACAAGGTATCATCCTGAGCAGCTGCCTGAACCTCCCCAGGGGTCCAGGTCGCGAGTGTCAACTAGGCAAACTCCAAGTAAGGGTGCAAGGTTCCTCATCATCCTCTGTAAAATTTTCAACAGGTCAGTCAGGACGGGAGCGAGCACAAAATATCTCACGCAGTTCATATCATGTTAGAAAATATAAAGCATACAATAGAGTAAGGTACATGAAATGCTAAAAGAAGAATGTATATAAAAACAGCAGAGATTTGATAATAGAAAATATCTATATATGATAAGTAAGAACTATAAGCAACATGTGATTTAGAGCACAATATGGTTATGTAAACGGGTTAGGTTATACAATAAAATGGGACTCCTTTGTACGTGGGTGTACAATGGACATATACAATTTCTTATACAATAGGATTGATCACATAACCAATTTTACTCTCCCTCCCCAATCAATACACAAGGATCCAATTCAGTTACGTTACCTTATGCAATAGCTTGTACAATGGCTTGTACAATGGCTCAATGTGATAATGAGAGTACAATATGCACAATGAGTGTACAATGATAAGGATATTCAATAAATACAATATGTAAGTGAAACGCACATCACAATATATATTTAGTGAATACAAGGAGATAACATCTCAGAAGAAGATCCACATAGTACTAATCCGTGATAATGATCGTGTCAGCATCAAGTACAGTAATCTAGAGCAAGAATATAAATCCAGACAAGTATGAAACGGTCAGAGAATGTACTCGTCTCGTATCTGAATGTCTGAAGACTGTCCGAGATGAGGTACCTGACTCCTAGTTAGAGCAACACAAGTCAAGATGTATACAGGGGATGAAAATAGTAATCTATAATGCATCTGCATGCTGTCTAGGTCAAACTAGACTAAAGTCAATACTTGGTCAACTCTAGTCAACCACACTAGTCAACTAGGTCAAGTCCAAGCCCAAACAAGTCTAATAAGTCTCACTAGGCCTAACCAAGCCTAGGCTAGCAGTCACACACCAATCACAAGGCTATACAAGCCAACACAAGTCACACATCAAGATACATCACTATCATGCATATTCCATATATATATATATATATATATATATATATATATATATATATATATATATATATATATATATATATATAAGAGAAAGGAACTAACATTTAAAGCTATGTGTGTGTGTGAACATGGAGGTGTACATGAAAAGAGAAATCAACATTAGTTATGAGTTTACACTACACATGGCACAAAGCTAACCCATCTACATTACACATGTATTATACTTAACATGCATGGCTACAAGTATACATCTATATACATTAGAGTAGAGACTATTTAAGTTATAACTAACATGTATCTATACTTTACATAAATCTATATATATTATAGCAATCATTTAGAGAAGGGTTACATGGCATGGTGGTTGATATAGAGTGGGGTGTCCTTGTGCAGAGGGTGAAGTTCATTCTCAGTTTAGTTCCACATTTACATATAAACTAAAGTGAGCTATCCCATAAACTGGTGTAACTAACCACATAAAATGAACCATGTTATCTGAAATCTGCCATTAAGCAAACATTCCATATGCATACAGCTCATGCATTGTCTAATACTAAAATTAACTAACATTTCGAATTAAGGGGTTGAAGGTTAACATTACATTCATAGACATTCCACTATATTGAAAACTAAAATTGGCTTGGCAATAGGAAAAGGAAGGTATATATGCTTACATGGGCAGTTCAGTGTTCGAACAACCTAAAATGAACTAAGATTCAATCTAATTATCAGCTATGCATTGGTTCTATGTCTACATATGAAATCTGATATTGCATTTACAATATTTATACATTATGCATTCATATCTATCATTACATATATACCTTGCATTTATATCTAGCATTCATTATATACTTTCATGCATGCATTGTATATCATTCTTTCATTCATGCGTTTATGTATTGCTTACATATATTACATTAATTGCATTCCTACATGCTTGCATTCAACCATATATATACATTAATGTAAAGAGGATATATATCATATATATATATCATTTCATTCATCTAACATATCATGCATTACATCTATTATTACATTACATTCATGCTTGCATTCATTCATCATTCATTTATTCTCTTGTACCACTATATGCACAATACATTACATACTATGGAACCTACATATTCATCACAAGCCATACTTATACATGCTTACATTAGATAGGATACTTACACCTCATACATCATTTATTTAACTATTTACTCTTGCTTGCATTCTCTATTTAATTACATAATGTATATATATTAACATGGGTTAAAATCAAATAGAACATTATATTACACACAAGGGTGCACAAGATGCATATGTCGAATAGTAACTCCTACTAATAATCAATACTGTACCATCTCAGCATGAATTAAAATTTAGGATTAAAGTATGTTGTAGATCTATGTGTTAGCTTTCCGAAACTTCAAACGGATCGCGTTTTCGTTTCCGAAAACTCCCGGAATCGTGAAAACACTGAGAACGCGTTTGTCTTTCGTACAGCTGACACTCAAATAATTCTCCAGAAAGTTAAAGAAAGAATTAGGCCTATTAATACATGTTTTTGGAAAGCTAACTTCAATACGCTTCTTTTAAAAAAAATGGGAGATTAAACCGAACTTTGAGCTACAAGTTATGACATTTCTAAGTTAGGGATAAAATTAAAAACGTGGATAAAAATCATGACAGATTTAGGTAGTTTGAGACAAAAGAACACAAGTATACAACATAATATATCAAGAACTCACTCTCTACACTAATATATATATATGAGACACTATAGAACACATCTCCAATACAAAAATATGAGATTAAACATGTAATAATTTATTCATACATAACAACAACACATAGTGTGTCCAAATTTGGGATTTTCCCATATGGACACAACCACAACACAAAGGACACTCCTATGACCTCCAAATGGACACAAAATGGACACAAATAGAGATACAACCATGGAGGTCATTCCTATGGGTTCAAAATAAACCTATATGCATGAGGAAATGAAAAGGAGCAAGGATTTATACCTCCCGGTAGATCGAATCGAAGAAAAGCCTTCCCGGAGCGACACCGACACGTAGAGATTCCAAAAGGACACGAACGAGCTCCGAATCCTCCCAAACTTGGGTAGCTTCCTCCTTGGCTAGAATGGAGAAGGAAAGAAGAAGATTTGGTGGTGAAATGGAAGGATTTGTGGAGAAATTGCTAGGAATTGCTCTCTAGGAATTTGGGGAAGAACAAGAGAGAGAGTGTGGATGAGAATAATGAAATTAACTTGAGCCTATCCTCTCCCAAAGTGGCTGGCTATATGGGGCTATTTGTCCTATTATGGTAAGGTCCAAAATGCCTCCACTAACCTATTCTATGAGTATTAGGAAAGGGCTAATTGGTTGGTGTAGTGACCCGCTCCGTCCTAGCGGAACGCCGATTCAAACGGCGTGTGCAACGACTCAAAACGAGCCGTCGACCCGAAGAGTTGCCTCGACCCGATGAAGTATCGATGCAAATCAATGCCAGACTTGCCTTGGCCCGTCAAGATGAATCCAGACTTAGACTTCCAAAGGCGCGCTCGGAGTATCGCTCGGCCAATGCAAACATCGCTAAGGTAGGTGGCTCCGATGAACCCGTCTGTGCTTAGCCTAGACACATAACAATGCGGACACATTCACGAGAATCGCTAGGCGATAACCTCTTGCATGCTAATAAATGACTCAACACACCTAGCTAAGGGAATAATCCCAACTTGTTTGCTTGTATAGAATATGGAAAGGAACATGGAAAAGTACGAGAACTCTCGCCCGCGCTCCATGCTCGTGCTACGGCACAAGCTCACGTTTATGTCCCTTTGCGTTCAAACAATGAAACAATGAATGGTTTACAACAATGAAACGGAAAGACTATCAACATAGTCGCTCCGAGTAGAGTTTAGCAATATTGAAAGGCTATGGGACCGATGGGTCGCCAAGGCGACTCCCACACTGGGAGTTGCGTAATACATGAATGAATGGATCAACAAATGAACGAATGAATGAATGAATACATGAATGAATCGATGAATCAAATGAACAAGTGAAAGAAAGAAAGAAAAGAAAGAACACGTGAAAGATAAGACATGGAAGACGCTAGCGACAGGTGTGACGGGCACGTGCAACGGGGCTCGCTACCCGCGCTGTACGGACGCCAACCTGGTCGTTAACGCATTATGGCTAAGGGTTAGCCTACGGCTCGGAGATAGCCGCTAAGTTAAAATGACAAGACAATACGAAATGGTCGTGGACAAACGGCACGGGCGATGGGGGGGAATACCGTGGCCGTCATGTGGAAGGATTCTGCGGCACGGGCGTTGGAGGGGTAAACCGTGGCCGGCCTAGGCGGAATCAACGGCGCTTACGGGCTGCTTGGGTGCGGGCTTGGGCACCAAGAGACGTAAGTAGGAGGGTATATTCAAGAGACTTAACGGGGTGTACCAGCCATCACCCTACGCTAAGTTGAGAATTGCCACAGGGGAATGTCCTAAATGGCTTGTAAAGCCAGCGACCCGTGCATGTAGATTAAGTGGACTATGCTGGTGGCAATCCACGTGCAAGTTCTTGCATTGAAATCAAAGTAGTCTAAGTTAACTAAATGAAGTATTTCCTGAACATGCTCGAAATATAACACTCAGAACATGCTTGAAATGTAATATGCTGAACATGCTTGATATGTAACACTCCTGAACATGCTTGAATGTAATATCCGGAACATGCTTGAATTGTAATACTTGAAAACGTGCCTACGACGTGCTAGAACATGCCCACGACGCACTAGAACCCGAGACATGGACACACACTCGATATTGAATGTGTACATGAATCGTGTTATGTTATTATACATGAATTGTTGTTTAACTTGGTTTACATTGAACAGGGAAGGCCGGACGGTAAGTATGGGTAAGTCGTACATGTATTTTCATGCGACACTGGAGTTCGGTAACACGAGATAGGCTATGCAACATGCTATGAAACTGATCCTAAGGCAAGATTAGAAAGACAATGAATGATAGAGATGCACAAAAGTAAATGGAACGTGTTTGGTAATGATGGCATTGTGGGCGAGCTAGCCTCCCCACCAGTGCATAACAATGTACTGATAACCCCACAGTATGCTTGCAGGATAGCAGGAGACGCCGGCGGGTGCGGAGCTTCCATCGAACGTGTCAAGGCGCGGAGCCAACTCTGGGGCCTTGGAACGTTGCAAGAAGCTGAAGCACCCTATACAGGACATAATGTATCGAAACATCGCCATGTATCATTCCATCTTGTAAGCCACTTGGCACGCCTTTTATGTTTCAGAGAGAGAGCTTGAGCGATTTGTAATATCGGCCTAGCGCCGCTTGTAAACTTCTTGAAATTCAATAAAGAGATTTGGATTCGCTTCTACTTGTGTTCATTTTTACTTCCGCTGCAAATGGGGACACTCTGTGCGACTCTGTGGCCTAGACTCAAATCGGCCGTTTCTGGACTTGGCCTTGCACGGGCGCAACCTAGGCCCGTGCGGCATCACGCCTTAGCGAGGACGATCGCTCCTACGGGAGCGGGGCGTGACAGATTGGTATCAGAGCACGGCTTTACGTCCTTGGACTTCATTTCGATTATCTCAGTTTTGAAAGCTCGGTTGGAAGAAAAGAAGTGTATGTTCTCTCTCCTTGTGCCTTGGGATGTTCCATACAATAAGTCTAATATTTTCAAAAGCTCGTACAAGTACTCGGTTGAACGGGATCCATAGGCGAAGGCCTTTGTGCCACTACGACGGACTTGATAGGCGAAGGCCTTTGTGCCGAACCACGACGGACTTGAGTTGGAAGGAACCGATGCTAAAAAGTTAGCAAACGCAAGGCGTGCTTGAATAAGCTTATGCTGACGATAGCAAACGAGTACACGAGACCGAAGTATAGTTCGAACGGGATGGTCATGCACGCAGCCTTTTGGCTAAGTAGTGCGGAGTATCGCGCACCTCGACCCTTTGGTGCAAACGAGTTGCGAGCGAGAATGAGTGAGCGTGCAAACTTGAATGTAGTCCGTACAGGATGGTTAAGCGGTACAACTTAGTCCGCATGTCGCGCACCTCGACTCTTGGGTGCAATCGGGTTGCGAGCGATATCAAGTATCGTTCGATCGAGAACGGAAATACACTTTGAGTGTATATCGATAGAAACGCTATCGAGTTAACGCTTAGGCGTACGCGAATGATTGGCTTGGATTTTAAGGATTAGTGCGAACGACTTAGTACGTCGAGGTGACGCGAGCGATTACGCTAGAGATTCGTCGAACGAATCTGAAGGGTGTCTTAGCGCATGACGCAAACGTGATTGAGGACTAGATCGTATGGCTTGAATCCGAGTGGTGTATGTGATAGGCTCGGAGAAGAATAAAAATGAGTGTCGATGACTAATCGAGTGGCTCGAACCCTGAGTGGTGTATGGACGTCATAGAAATTGTTCGAGCGAGACTACAAAATATACGGATAGAACGGGTATGTCGGCGAGGCGATGCGATCGCGCAAAGCCTTAGAACGTGTCACGCTTAGTTGATCATGACTTCGAATGTCCCGAACGAGATATCGTTCAGACAACTTGTGAATAGGCAACGCATGTTAGAAAACGATTCAGAACGATGAATGAAAGTGAATGGTCTTGATCGAGGAAACTTAGAGGATCGTGCGTATGACTTCGGATTGATTCAAATGAATTGTGACTTGAGTTTGAACAACGATCTTGAAACTAGCTTGAGGAATAGTAGTTGAACTTGATCTTGAATATTAAATGAAATTGTGGAATATCCAACTCGGACAAACATCATCAATGCACGACTCGAAATTGGTTGCAAAGGAAGATCGTCAGGTTACGCATATCGTCGATGGTATTGAGGCGTATCAAAGATCGATATGCGATAACTCGGGGGTACTCTGACTCGGCAAATGGCGATCATGCAAATGTCATTGTTCCGTTGGATGCTATACTTGAGATGTAAAAAGAATGTATCGAGAAAAAAAGATAGACTTGGCTCGAGGATTTTCTAGTTGAACGCATGACGGTCGGACTATCGAGTAGAGATCTTGGCTCGAATGAAAATGAAAATACTTGGATTTACTTCGACGATAACCTCAACGTCGACATTCTTGTCTTATGCGAGCGCAACTCCAGCCTCGCACATGCGTCGCGCCGATAGGACGATCACTCTGCGTGAGCGCTGGTATGGTGATTCATACAGCGGGTGTGATTGAACTAGCATGGCGCGACAAGTTGTGTGCTTCGACTTGTGGTTTGATGTGAAGTAGACTTGAGAATGATTCAGTGTGCTTGATGATTAAGCTTGAGGATTGCGTAGGTCCAATCCGCGTATCGAGAATGAATTAGTCTGGACCCAAGCAAGAGTTACGCCCCGATGAGAATGATTATTCCACGGGAGCGTTGCATGGTGATTCATGAACCACCGTGAATAATCGGACTCGCGTGAGATTGGGGTGCAACATATTGTCAAGTTAGATGAACTCGTGATCGAATACGTGAATTGGTTAGAATGGATATGTGAAGTATGTCAATTTAGTGATTTGAATGGATTTGAATTCGTTGCGGTGTGCGACGAATACATTGATGCGAATAAGTGATCGTGCTCGATGTTTAGAAATCTGAGTGACGCGAGCTTGGGTAGAAAACCCCGTACTACCGACCTTGGTTTGACCCTAGGATTGGGGTCAGTGTTGGCATTATTGTTGGGGAACTATGATTCCAATCCTGACATTGACTTAGCCTCAAAAAGATGGCCTAGCGGGTAGGCGAGACGCCAAGTTTCATGAGTTATCAATCGAAAGATTGATCTTGAGGATTGGCATGGATAGATAGTGTGAATCACAAATATAGGAATACCCCTCACGAGATTCGGCTGACATGCATATATTCAGGGACGCTTGAGTATGTGCACGATGCGACTCGAGTGAGAATGACAAATTTCTAGATCATGCGGCTTGGCTGAATGCATGTATTTTGGGGACGCTTGGAATGCATGCACGATCCAGCCAAGTGATACATCGAGTTCAAGCAAGACTTGAGGAATGGGAGAGTGTCGAAGATCTTGAAATTGCGTTAAGTAAAGGATCGATACTAGTACGAACGTGGCTCGGAATCAAAGAAACGTATAAGCGGAGTGTGCGTGAACGACAACGAGATTGGCCCTAAATAAGTGAATGATATGGAATCGATATCGTGCAAATAAAAGTTGGTATAACGAATTGGACCATTGATAGGAAGATATACTCGAGGATAGTGCAATACTTAGTCTTAAATCGGATGAAAATTTCATAGACTTGGTCGACCCTGCTAAGCAGAAATCATACTGATTTCGTGGACACGAACGCTTGAAAGGCGAAACGGGTCATCTCGATGACCGAGATAAACGAAAGTGAGTTTGCCTCAGCCTACGACCCTCGCATTTGACGAGTTACAATGTGCCTCGTGTGAATATTTCCGTCCCATGACACAGAGAAATGGCAACCGAATCAAAGAAACACGAAAATTGAATAAGTATCATCAACTCTAAAATGAGTAAAAAGTCATTCGATAAAATTGATCGAACGTATGCGACACGGAACTTAGAAAGAAACCGAGTACGGTTCGATGCCATCAAACGGTAAAGCCATTCGATAGGAAATTGCCTAAAATGCGCACACGATCTGAGTTAAGGAATGGTAGGATGACCTGCACTCAGGAAGTCTCGAGGACGAGACTTGTTTTGAGTGGTGTATGATGTAGTGACCCGCTCCGCCCTAGCGGAACGCCGATTCAAACGGCGTGTGCAACGACTCAAAACGAGCCGTCGACCCGAAGAGTTGCCTCGACCCGATGAAGTATCGATGCAAATCAATGCCAGACTTGCCTTGGCCCGTCAAGATGAATCCAGACTTAGACTTCCAAAGGCGCGCTCGGAGTATCGCTCGGCCAATGCAAACATCGCTAAGGTGGGTGGCTCCGATGAACCCGTCTGTGCTTAGCCTAGACACATAACAATGCGGACACATTCACGAGAATCGCTAGGCGATAACCTCTTGCATGCTAATAAATGACTCAACGCACCTAGCTAAGGGAATAATTCCAACTTGTTTGCTTGTATAGAATATAGAAAGGAACATGGAAAAGTACGAGAACTCTCGCCCGCGCTCCATGCTCGTGCTACGGCACAAGCTCACGTTTATGTCCCTTTGCGTTCAAACAATGAAACAATGAATGGTTTACAACAATGAAACGGAAAGACTATCAACATAGTCGCTCCGAGTAGAGTTTAGCAATATTGAAAGGCTATGGGACCGATGGGTCGCCAAGGCGACTCCCACACTGGGAGTTGCGTAATGCGTGAATGAATGGATCAACAAATGAACGAATGAATGAATGAATACATGAATGAATCGATGAATCAAATGAACAAGTGAAAGAAAGAAAGAAAAGAAAGAACACGTGAAAGATAAGACATGGAAGACGCTAGCGACAGGTGTGACGGGCACGTGCAACGGGGCTCGCTACCCGCGCTGTACGGACGCCAACCTGGTCGTTAACGCATTATGGCTAAGGGTTAGCCTACGGCTCGGAGATAGCCGCTAAGTTAAAATGACAAGACAATACGAAATGGTCGTGGACAAACGGCACGGGCGATGGGAGGGAATACCGTGGCCGTCGTGTGGAAGGATTCTGCGGCACGGGCGTTGGGGGGATAAACCGTGGCCGGCCTAGGCGGAATCAACGGCGCTTACGGGCTGCTTGGGTGCGGGCTTGGGCACCAAGAGACGTAAGTAGGAGGGTATATTCAAGAGACTTAACGGGGTGTACCAGCCATCACCCTACGCTAAGTTGAGAATTGCCACAGGGGAATGTCCTAAATGGCTTGTAAAGCCAGCGACCCGTGCATGTAGATTAAGTGGACTATGCTGGTGGCAATCCACGTGCAAGTTCTTGCATTGAAATCAAAGTAGTCTAAGTTAACTAAATGAAGTGTTTCCTGAACATGCTCGAAATATAACACTCAGAACATGCTTGAAATGTAACATGCTGAACATGCTTGATATGTAACACTCCTGAACATGCTTGAATGTAATATCCGGAACATGCTTGAATTTTAATACTTGAAAACGTGCCTACGACGTGCTAGAACATGCCCACGACGCACTAGAACCCGAGACATGGACACACACTCGATATTGAATGTGTACATGAATCGTGTTATGTTATTATACATGAATTGTTGTTTAACTTGGTTTACATTGAACAGGGAAGGCCGGACGGTAAGTATGGGTAAGTCGTACATGTATTTTCATGCGACACTTGAGTTCGGTAACACGAGATAGGCTATGCAACATGCTATGAAACTGATCCTAAGGCAAGATTAGAAAGACAATGAATGATAGAGATGCACAAAAGTAAATGGAACGTGTTTGGTAATGATGGCATTGTGGGCGAGCTAGCCTCCCCACCAGTGCATAACAATGTACTGATAACCCCACAGTATGCTTGCAGGATAGCAGGAGACGCCGGCGGGTGCGGAGCTTCCATCGAACGTGTCAAGGCGCGGAGCCAACTCTGGGGCCTTGGAACGTTGCAAGAAGCTGAAGCACCCTATACAGGACATAATGTATCAAAACATCGCCATGTATCATTCCATCTTGTAAGCCACTTGGCACGCCTTTTATGTTTCAGAGAGAGAGCTTGAGCGATTTGTAATATCGGCCTAGCGCCGCTTGTAAACTTCATGAAATTCAATAAAGAGATTTGGATTCGCTTCTACTTGTGTTCATTTTTACTTCCGCTGCAAATGGGGACACTCTGTGCGACTCTGTGGCCTAGACTCAAATCGGCCATTTCTGGACTTGGCCTTGCACGGGCGCAACCTAGGCCCGTGCGGCATCACGCCTTAGCGAGGATGATCGCTCCTACGGGAGCGGGGCGTGACAGTTGGGGCTAAATTAGTCATTCTAAAGTCTCTAATCACACTAACCTTATCCATAATAATTAGTCTAACCTCTAACTAAAATATTTCTATCATGTGGACTAAAATTAATATCATGTGGGCCACGCCTAACTAGTGTGTGGGTCCCACTAGAGTCAAACTACCCCCGGGTTCCCGTTTTAAGTCGGATTGAGTTGAAATTCGAACCCGACTCAAATAACCCCAAAACAATATCATAAATAATAAAATAATATCAAAATAATTCAAAGAGGTCAAATGCAAAAAATATCCTTAGGCAAAAAATGACATTAAAATATCATAATCACATGGTTAGGCTCTAGGTCAAACAGTCTCTAGGGTTTCACTAGCAAAACGTCAAAACCACAAGTCATTGATTTAAATAATTTTAAAATGATTTAAAATCACCAAAAAATATATCATGAATTAAATATCATTATTAAAATAATTATAAACACGAAATTTTAAAATTACCCTCATTTGGGAAACTGGGTGCTACAACTCTACCCACCTTAGAAAAATTTCGTCCTCGAAATTTAAGATCGATAGTACTCCTTTTAGAGCCTCTAACCTACCCAATATCTAAGGTAACACTTCCTAACACTGGAATAATAAACGGACATCTAAAAAGTGTCAATCTAGGAATACCTCCAATACTGCCCTGCTGTACGGCGGTAGTGGAACTTCAATAGAATATGGACTGGAACCTATATCCAAGGGACTGGACCTATTTTAAAGTGGTCTTAACTAAGGATGAAAAGGAACTTATCATAGGCTATAGGTATGCTCAAACTATTATCTTCCTATTAACCATCTATTAATACATTATATTACCATAGGAACGATGCATTACTAAGACATATAGGCCCCTATCTCTCATAACACATTTATACTCACCAAAAGACTAGTACATCCTATCAAGGCTGATACTATAATCTCTCCTAAATCTCCTAAGCTACATGTTTATAGACACACATCCCCACATCAAGGACTAACCCATATATATCTACAATTGATACTAATGGAGTGACGTCCCTATTTCCCAACAATCAAGGTCTTAAATTTTTTTTTATCTAAATCATGCAATTTGAAGGAATAGTATACAAGGTCAGGGCATACCGTAGCAGTTGGAAGTCTCACCTAGGTACACTAATCATTCTAGGTCAAAACAGTACTATGGTATCAACACACAAACAATCTAGGGTGTCCTAATTGGGAAGGTAAGGGAACATCAATCATCAAGGTTGTAGGGCTGTCTACCATCCTATATGTAACTGGTTGGTATTATAGATAACAGGAGAATTATCTGCAATGGGTTACTATTCTAACACCAATGCTAACTATCACCTCTAGGGTACAGACACTCTACAAGTTATCATATTATTATACTATGAAGGAACTACCTATGAATAAGCTCTACAAAACTAAATATCCCTACTCCTAAGTCATTTATAACAATCAAAAGGGTATAATGTTTAAACCTTCTCAAGATACAATCTGTTAATCATATGCGTCTGTCCAAAATCATGTTGTCCAGAGTCTTCATCATGCTAGTGAGCAAGGCTACGATAATCACAGAGTCCTTGACTAAGGTACATACCTCTAGGTTCATGGTATTTAAAATTTTTGCACTGCCGCATGCGACGGCAAAAACCTTAAATTTCCATACCCGAGAATACATCCAAAATCTGACTACATGTCCTCACTATGCCAACTAATACGACTATCGAGGATTATAGTTCCCATGATTTAGGCGACCTAGTCCATATAATTTTCTCAGAAGAAGAAAAAAAACAAACACAACAAAAGAGTAACATGATAAAATTAATCAATCAACAAGGAACAGATGGAATCGGATTTCAAGGTAATTATAAAAGACAATTGCGGGAATGGAATTGAGAAGAACGGAACTTGCA
>JANAVB010037219.1:5412850-5467850 GCA_029216955.1 Iris pallida
CACCATTTAAAAAAATAAAAAAATATTTTTTAAAAAAATCGGGAAGGGAGGCTACACTAGGGTCCGTTTGGTACCATGTACGGGCCAAATCCTGTTCTGACCACCCGCTGCCTCGATATAACCCGGCTGGTATCTGCGCCAATCGAAATATCTTCTCAATATGCTCTATCAAATCGTCAGTATATATGATGCCCTATTTGCCGCGGAAGTCCCGCGGCCACATCTTCTGAAAGGTTTGGATGTCTGGCATCTTCGGCTGATACTGCTGCATATGGCCTGCCTGGGACTGCACAATGACTCTCTCCACCATCGTCAGGGCAAGCTGATGGGCATTCTCTATGCCCTGAAAGAAGGCGAACAGCTGCGCTGCGTCAACCGATCCCAAAGGTGGCTACTGCTGAAACGTATCCGAAATTATGGGGAAGACCTACGAATAGGTGGAGATGCACCCCCAAAAGCTGCAGAAGCTCCGACATGCGAAGTGATAAGAGGAGCTACGGTCCCTTGGTCCTACTGAACCGGACGAGAGGTGGTAGACCTCTCAGCGGTATCCTCCTGGCTGGGACGATGAAATCGTGTCTCCATAACCATCCTGAAGATAGATCAAACAAGGAAATCAATACTAAGAAGGAAGCAATATAATCAAAGGAGGACAGTTTATTTCAAAAGGGAAGCAATTTTCAACAAGAATTTTAGAATGCAGGAATTTAGATATGAGTTCTTCCTAGATGTGATTGAGTACCACAAAACTTATATACTATATCCTACCACAGGCTGTAGTGACACTCTAGTTCGAGTACCACTACAAAATTGTACTAACTGCGACTCTCAGGACCTATATGGGCCACCACTAAAAACGTGTCATGACCCACACCCAGTGTAGGGGCACGAGAATTTGGTACGTCCAGCCTATGCCGCTGTGTCGACGGTAGAACTTTGTTCTAGGTCATGATCTCAACTAACCACAATATGATATACTCTCCAACGGAGGCCAATCACAGAAGGTACAACTCAATCACAAGTCTAAAGATAGAAATATCATGATATAATAGATAATGAAATCCTCAAAACTGAGGTACAAATAAAAGTGAAACAAAACCAAGTTAACAACCACAAGTCTCAACATCTCAAATATAATACAACTCTAAAACCGTAAACAACAAATGACATGAAGAAAGGAAATAAGAGTCTAACTATCTACTCTAGACAATGGTAGGATCCTCAGCAGCTACCTGAACCTCTTGGGGGTCCAGGTTGCAAGTGTTATGTAAGCCTGCTCCGTAGTAGGTAGGGCAGAACTCCTTCTCATCCTCTGTAATATTTTTAACAGGTCCAGTCAGGACAGGAACGAGCACAATATATATCACGCAGTTCATATCATGACAGAAAATTTAAAGCAAGCAATAGAGTAATATACATGAAATGCTGTAAGAAGATGTACATAAAAATAGGAAAGATATTTGATAACTGAAAATATATATACATGATAAGTAAGAACTGTAAGTAACTAGTGATTTAGAGTGCAAGATGGCATATAATTGGCTTGGGTTGAACACGATATAACATGGGTGTACATGAGGGACACTAGCCAAGAAGGTTGTGTTGTACATGACAAACACATGAAAAGTAACAGAGTGAACATGATAGCTAAATCACATGACAATTTATACTCACCCCTACCCCCAATCAATACACAAGGATCCAATCAAGTTACGTTACGAACATGATAGTTTGGTTACAATGAAGCACATGAGGAAACATGGGCGTACATGAGAGCACATGAAAGTACATGAGCATACATGAAGGCACATGAGAGAACATGAGAATACATGAATAACGTAAGAGCAAGGAATACATGATGTACATGAAACACATGACATAAAATATCCGATAGGCCCTCTAAGGGGGATAACATCTCATAAAAAGATCCATATTGTATCAATCTGTGATGATAACGTGACAACATCAAGTAATCTAGAGCAAGAATATAAATCCTGACAAGTATGAAACGATCAAAGAATGTACTCGCCTGCAATCTGAATGTCTGTGAGAATATATTGTCCGAAACGAGATATCTGAGTCCTATTTAGAGCAACACAGGTCACAATATATTCACAATGGTAAAAAATAAAGTTTACAATGCAAACTATATAATTCTAGGCCAATATAGGCCAAAGTCAACTCTTGGTCAACTCTGGTCAACTATACAGTCAAACTATGTCAACTATAGTCAACTGAGTCAAACTCTAGTAAAGCTAGGTCAATTGGTCACATATTAACTCAATGTTGACTTTTGGTCAACACTAGTCAACATCTACTATTTGGTCAAACTTTGGTCAATTCTAGGGTTTTGGAACTTATACTTATCAACTTTGGTCAACTTAGTCAAATTAGCCTATTAGGTTCAATACCAAGTCATTCTAGGTCTAGGACTAGTCAACTAAAGCCTAAACAACAATCCTATAGGATAAACTATACACTAGGTCTATATACCATTTTACAATATACAAACTTATAGATACAACACATATTTATATACATTATATACTTACATATATTACATTACATACATGTATTTATACATACATGTATCCTTATATACATGCATTCATACATACATGTATTCATGTATCTATACATACCATATATGCATGCTTACGTATCATACTTGCATTCATGCTTACATTTATGTTTACATTACATTCATGCATACATACTACATTACATTCATGCATACATACTACATTACATGTGCCAATTAAATGAAAAGAAGGAAGAGAGGGAAAGAGGAGAGAAGGGGACAGACACAGTAAAAAAGAGGAAATGAGGGACAGGGACATGGACTGAAATAGAGAGTTAATTCTCAGGATGAACCTGAGAACACAGTCCTCAATAAGCAAAACCTGAGAATCAATCCACTCAAAACAAAACAAATCTCAGGAAACAATGCATACATTATATTCAGTTCATGTATGCTTACATAAAGACATATCAAGCATATCATGTATTACATTACATATTTATATACATGCCTGAATATATTCATATAATTAGAATTATATACAAATTACATGCATTCATAAATATATATATATATATATATATATATATATATATATATATATATATATATATATATATATATATATATATATATTTTATATTTATATATATATATATAATATATATATATATATATATATATATATATATATAAAATATATATATATATTTATATATATATATATATATATATATATATATATATATATATATATATATTATATTTTATATTTATATATATTTATATATATATATATATATATATATATATAAATATAAATATAAATATAATATATATATATATATATATATATATATATATATATATATATATATATATATATAACTTATAAACTAAACCAAATTCGAAACTAAAACATACATTGAAACCTAAATGAATCATGAAATCTGAAATTCATTTTGAAACCAAAATCACTGAAATCGAAACCCAACCCAACCAGGAAAACAAAATTTTGGAAACAATTAAAACTCAGGTAATAACTATGAAACTCATTTGAAAACCTGGGATTTCGAATTTACTATTTTGAAATCATTTTCGAAAGTACCAACTGTACATGTATCAGTCATCACATTTTTGAACCCAAAACACATACAAAATTCAAATCAGTACATGTGTCAGGTAGGTACACGTGTGGGGGTGTGATACAGGTGTCTAGGGTTGTGCCCACGTGTCCAGAGGCTGGATATGAAGTGTCTGAAACAATTAAAACAGGGTTTCAGTAAACAGTGTAGCAGTGGTGTCGTGTAGAGATGTCGTGTCAGAAATGACACGACACAGTGCTCAAGTGTCCACGTGGTTGTGTATAGGGTTAGAGGGGATATAGGGCTAGAGGTTCGACACCCTGATTCGTTTCCTCTTCGTGTCCATGAGGGACACGACAGCCATATCAGAGGCCAAAAACCGACTGTGCATACACAGTACAATTTTGATGCACAGAGGATTTTGATCCGACACGACACAAGAGTCCATAAAACTCGAGGGAGGCTTGTCAGTGGTTGCACCCACCTCTGTGTCAACTAGCACGTGTCCACATGGCGTGTCATGTCCGTAAACAGGGTCGGGTAGCAGGGCTACCGTGCCGGGGCTCGTGCTGCGTGTCTGTAGCCATTTTGGTCATGGACACGACACAAAAATAGGCTCAGTCTTCATGAAAATTATTCCACACATATAGATCTATAAGTCCATGTAATTAGTTTTGCAATTTACAGAAATTCATTTCACTTTGGCATTTCACCAAACACATGCACACACACACTCCGATACGCGTCCGATAAGCGTATCAAATGGATACGAATTCCTACCAAACTTGAGGGAAAGCTAGGGGAACCTTAAATGAATGTAACTATGGAAATAAATTGGGAATTTAAATGAGTTTTATAGGTTTTACCTATTGAGGGTGAAGCCTCAAGAAATAGCCATTTGAATGAGAGTCCCTCTCCAACTTGCAATAATCCCAAGCCTCCAAATCCTTGCCAGCTATCCACTATTGACCTCCTCTACTGTAGGGGAGTCCAATTCAAAAGACTAGGCTCAATTTGGAGGAGAAATGGAGATTTGGGGGTGATTTGGGGAAGAACACTATTAGGACTTCTTGTAGGAATAAAAAGAGGCAAGAAATTTGTGAAGAGATGATTATATAGAGGGGATGGGCGCTTCATGGTTGTTGTAAATGACTAGGGTTAGGGTTTTACAATTGCTAGATGAGTGGCTAAGGCTTCTCCACATAAATTCAATCTCAATCAAAGGCTCACATCAAAAGTAGGTTTCTTACACTAATATCTAACCAAAATATCTACTAACATAATATCTAGATATTAATCTAACTTAGCCATTAAGTCTCTAATTTTCTAACTAAGCCCTCATGAACATCATTAACATCTAGGTTTGATCAAAACTAGGTTAGTCTCTAATAAAAGATTAGCACCAAAATAATCAATCAAAATTCATTTTCATTAATAAGTCAAAATGACCAAAATACCCTAAGGCTAAAAAGTTGTAATTAGTCATCCTAATCACAAGGTTAGATCTCCATGGTCAAGTTTAGTCTCTAGGTCATGCAGTCTCTAGGGTTACACTAGCAAAACATCAAAATCAAAAGTCGTAGATTTAAATAGTTTTAAATTGGTTAAAAAATCATCAAAAATCATAACATGATTTAAATGTCATTATTAAATGATTATAATTAAAAAATTTAAAATTATCCTTATTTTAGAAAATTGGGTGTTACATAATCACATTGGTTAGATGTTACTCATGACCAAGTAAACCTAGTTGAGAGATTAAACAACTTAAGTTAGACTCTAATCTAGCTAGTGTCATTAGAATCCATTTAGTGATTTAAACATTAAGTGACAATGGGCCTTCTTCTTAAAGGGCTTGGTGTGACAAGTAGGAAGGCTTTTTAGACTTTACACCGAAACCAAACCCTACAGACAACCCTTGGTTGGCCACAAGAGCATCCCCCCTTCCTATTAATAGCCTACATAGCCTCCTTCTTTTATTAGAAACCCTAACCATAATTTGTGTTCTTCCCCAAATTGTCTCCAACATCCAAATTGAGACCAAATTCCCTCAAACGAATTATAAATTCTTTCCTTTGAAGAGAGGAAGCCTCTATTGCCTAGATTGGGAGCATTTGGATCAATTTGACCATTGGAGTTTGGTAGAAATCTAGATCTAGAAGCTTTTCATTGAGAATCCATCTCTCAATTGGTAAGAGCCCTCTAAACCCTCTAATTTTCCATTCCTTAATATAGATGCATTTATTTAGGGTCTCCCTTACATTAGGAAGGATTTGGGGCAAGTTCGGATTCATTTGGAGTGTGTATCACGTGAGTATCGGATACGCACACCAAGTGTTTGGTGAAATAACTTTTAGGGATTTTATCTCTCTAATTTCAGTTTTAGTTAGATATTTGCATTGGTTATGGATTGTGTTAGGGATGTGAGATGTTATTGTGAATTGGAATTTGTTTGGCAGGCCAAATGAGACTTGGGGACTTGGTTTCATTATGAATGTGCACTATTACATGTTCTGTCCTGTGGAGGTTATGTGCGCAGACACTTGAGTACTGTGGCCACCTAACATTTGGGCATATGAAGGTACTTGTGACTCCACACCATGTTCACTGCCACTTTTTCAGTCCAGAACTTTGAGAAGGATGAGTGTATCAGTCCATCTTCGATGTCCAGCTCCCATTGTTTGAGTTATTGATACACTAATATATCAGACATCCCCTTCATCTGTCCTGCACTGATGTGGCTTGGTGTTACTTGTCCTGTGTACTTCCTCGAGAATATCCTGTACTCTGCATCACTGTTTGTTTGAGTTTTCAAATCCATCTTCACTGCACATGCTTGTCCATTGCCTTGCATTGCCTAACCTTGAGTTGCATTGTCATGCCTTCTTATTGCCTTGGCCATTATTTTTTCCTTATGGGTTGTTGCATAATATCATTGCACATTTGCTATATGGGCTGCCCTCCTCAGTTGATCATTGTCCTACATACTCTAATGTAGGTACATTCATGCCCTTTATTGACTTATCCATGCCTAGCCTTAAAGGTTATTCAATTCAGATATTGAATGTATTAAGAGCAGTGGCTTGTCTTGCTTACGATAGGTCAGTCAAATCCTTGTATTATAGTATATTAGTCACCACGGCTTTGCATCTGTCCAATTTAATTTGATGTCCTACATATGCCTCTGTCCTGCCCTATTTTCTTCACTTTTCTGTTCTATATTGGGGTGCAGACCATACTTGGACATAGTTCAGACTTGTTCATTACATTTTAAGTTGTGCAGACCTAAATAATTGTCCTGCATATCCTTGCCATGGCATATTGGTTCTGACCATAGCATATATATCTTGACTTGAACATCAATGTACTCTACAAAATTAATATCCCTAATTGATGTATCAGTATAACTCATTCAGTCCATTTATATTCTTTCGTGTATCTGTAAATGAAGTACAGTATTGGTATCAGTAGTTAGAGGTGGGAAATGGTTGATAAGGCTGAGTTAGTATCAGATATGGGTTAGTATCTATTTTTTCCTTTTCCTCTAAATTTTCTGATATGTGGTATTTTGATTTAAAGGTTCATGTACCAGTCTTATATATATATATGCATTGTGTCTTCTATATAGGATACATCATATAGTAGTTATTTTTCTTATGTAAAGATGTTCCTTTTTGCACAGTTTTGCATATATATTATATATATATATATATATATATATATATATATATATATATATATATATATAGAGAGAGAGAGAGAGAGAGGACTATAGTTAAGGGGAAGAAAGGAAAATTCATATAAGTGTATGTGAGGGTCAAGATCTTGTGTGTGAGTTAGAAGAGGTAGGGAATTTGCTGTAACTTTGGTTCAGTTTGATGTTCAGACCATTTAAGTTGATCTGCCTTGTTTTAGTTTAGTTACACTCAGTGTATGAGTATCAGATAAGAGGTTCAATGTAGTAGTATGTGTACAATTATTGTACAGCAGGTCAGTCGAGTGTGAGTGTAGCCTATGTATAGTACAGTGTGTATCAGTAGTGTAGTGGATGCCTCTTTGCATATGTATCTTGGTTTGCCTGTATCTGAGATATGGGATAGTAGGTAGATTTTTCTTTCAGTTAGATTATGTAAGAATGCAGGGGAGTCTTTGGGATGTTATATATATGTGTTTGTCTTTATGTATCAAACATTTGAAATGAGATATTTTTTCATGCCCAGTCTCAGGATATCCTTAGTTCAGACTCTTCCTTGAGTTAAGTCCCATCATATTGTCCCAGTCCAATGCTCTTAGTACAAGTCTTGTATACCTTCATAGGTCATACCCAGCTCATAAGTTCAATCCATTGAATCAGAGCACATGCATTCTGTCCTACCACTCTTAGTGTTCTGCTGAATTGCCTTCATGTCACGACCCGCGCCCATTGTAGGTACACGAGAAGTGGGTACGTCCAGCCTACGCCACAGTGTCCGCGGTAGAACGCTGTTCTATGTTGCTAACTAAACAACTCACGCAATATATACAATGTACCTGTCAAATCTCAACTCTGAATGGAGGACAAGTATAAGATATAATGTAACTCAATCACAGTCTAAGCATGATAAGATAACACAGAAATCTAATAAATAAACTAAACTCAAACAACAACTTGAATAAAATTCTAAATAACAAGATCTCAAACAATCTCAAATACAACTCAATCTCCACTTATTACAATTCAAGTTCTAAAAGAGAGGCTAAACCAAACTAGCAATCTACTCCAAGCTCTATTGGTCCTCTAGGCTAGCTGCGAATTTCTATGCTACCTATAATATTTTCAACATGTCCAATCAGGACAGGAACGAGCACAATACATCTCACGCAGTTCATATCATGACAGAAAATGTAAGCATGCTATAGAGTAAGATACATAAAACGCTAAAGAATATACATGAAGTAGATGACTGTAAGGAAATATCTACTATAAGTAAAGAACTATGAGTAGCTAGTGATGTAGAGTACAATATAGACATGTGAACGGCTTAAATTTGCACCTGATTACAATAAAGAGTTTGCACATGATTACACTACTTTGGAATTGTTCACATGACCATTTATACTCTTCCGTACCCCCAATTAATACACAACGATCCAGACAAGTTATGTTGTTGTATATGATTTCACATGGCGGCCCATAAATGCGTGCACATGAAGTATACATGGGGGCTCTGTGAACATGAGAGTACATGAATTACAAGAGTGCACATGAATGATAAAAGCACATGAATATATGATATACGTGAAAAGCGCATGACATGACGTATTTCGATGCTCCCAAGGGGATAACATCTTATAAAAAGATCAATATAGTACCAATCCGTGCTAACAACGTGACAGCATCAAGTAAAGTAATCTAGAGCAAGAATACAAATCCTAATAAGTATGAAACGGTCAGAGAATTTACTCACCTGATACCCTAAACAGCTGATATAAAGAGATGGCCAACTGGAGTCACAGAGTCCTAGTTAGAGCAATACAGGTTATAAAGAGTTTAATTTATATGGTAATTTAAATTATAATGTAATCTACATGAGTCTAAGTCAATCTATGTCAAAGTCAACTCTTTGTCAACTCTGGTCAACAATCTAGTCAAACTAGGGCAACTAGTCTAATGTGGTCAAACTAGCTAGGGTTTGGTCAACAATGGTCAAACTAGTCTAGGTTAGTCAATTTTAGGTCTAAACAAGTCTATGGCCTAAACAATCAAGCATACTAGTACCATTGCTATCTATCACATAGCCTAAATCAAGGCATATAGCTAAACCACATAGCTTACAAGGCACATAAACTTAGTTATATATACATTACATATATATCACATATATCATTACCCATATAGTATCACCCTAACACATACATATAGATATCATATATTAAGTATATACATATCCTCACTATGAACCATAACCTATATCTATATGCTCTCATAATATATATAGAAATACATATACCTATCTATATAATCCTTCCACAATCTAACATCACATACTCAACTCAAACACTTAGACACTAACTCACTAACCCTAGGATACCATATCAACCTTGGTCATAGTGGTATCCCAAAATCAATACCTTGGTCATAAGGTAAACTAATCATTTACCTTGAAGTAGGTAATTCATATTTACCTTAAGATACTAATTTGGTATTTTGAGATACCACGATATCACTCAAATATCTAATTAACTAACTATCTAATATACTAATATAACATCTTAACTAATATCTAACATATAACCTATAGAGACTAACTTGCTAACATACCAATATCTAGAACTAACATAACCTACTAATATATCAATATCTAACATACTAAATATCTAACATCAAACTATCTAACAAGATATCAAATATCTAACAAAATACTAACCTTTACTATCTAACTAACACTCATACTAACAAATATAACTTACACTAACATATAACAAACTCTAACATATATAATCCTCTACTAACCAACATCTAACAAACATACTAACATATATAACTTAACAATAATTTATATATGTACTATATCATACATATACTCGACAACCTATAATACCTATATTCACTTTATATGCATACTACATAGGCTCATAGGTTACACAAAATATCTATATCGTATAGTCACTATTCTACTTAAAATCAATACTGTACCAATTGCGCCTTCACTAAATTCTAGGATTAAAGTATGTTGTAGCCCTTCGTATTAGCTTTCCGAAACTTCAAACGGATCACATTTTTATGTCCGAAAGCTCCCGGAATCGCGAAAACACCGAAATGCGTTCGTCTTTCGTACAGCTGACACTCAAATAGTTCTACAGAAAGTTCTAGAACGCATTTGACCTATATATATATATATATATATATATATATATATATATATTAAAAAAAAAAAAAAAATATATATATATATATATATATATATATATATATATATATATATATATATGGAAAGCCAACTTCGATACGGTTCTTTTAAAAAAACGAAAGATTAATCAGAGTTCTAAGCTAAAAGTTATGATATTTCTAAGTTGCTATGGCTACTAAAAATGTGGATAAATATTATGACGAATTTGGGTTGTTTGGACAAACGAAACACATCTCACTCTCCACACCACTCAAGATACACATCAAACCACACTCTCCTCACCTCTAACACAAGAACACCACTAACAACATATCCACACACATCTAAATATATAAAATATATCTAACATACATATTATACATATATACAAAATAGTCCATTATATAAAGAGACACTAAAATGACAAGTTGAGACTAAAAATATAACATGTAGACTAAACCACTTAGATCTAATCATGGGTATCCAAATGAAACTCATTCTAACCATCCTAACTAACATCAATCCATCCTCTAACATGTCTAAAACTGAAATTAAAATACAATTAAACCTATTAGACATTAAACCAAACACATGAGGTGTCCTAATTTGAGATCTAATAAATAGGACACAATACACAATTCAAACTAGCTCTAGAGAGCTCCAAATGGCCATAAACTTGAATCTAAAGGGGGTACATGCACGGGGGTGGATCCTATGGATTCAACACACTTATATGCATAGAAAATCAATTTAGAGGGTTGATTTTACCTATTGGGAGTGGGATCCCAATGATACTCTCAAGGACACGGCTCCGACACGAAGATCTTCCAAAAGGGATACTCCTTCTTGCACTTTGCTCCAAATCTTTGCTAGCACCCTCCCTTGGTTGTATGGGAAGGTTGGATGGAAGTTTTGGTGGAGGGATATAAGGATTTGGATATCAAATCAAAGAGGAAAGCTGTCAAATTGAGAAAGAACACTTGTGAAGGAAAATGGAGGCTTGATGGAATGAAATGAAAGGAAGGGAGGCTAACCTACCTATAGTGGCTGCCATTAAACCCTATTTGGGCCTTGGAGGAAAGCCCAATAAGGCCTCAACTAGTCCTCTTGTTTAATTTTAAGTTAGGTTCAAGTTTGGGATCAAAAGGGTTAAATTTCAGCCTCTAACATAACCAATCTAACAAGTGAGATTAGTCTAAACTTACTAACTTAATTAGTGGAATTTGTGGGCCATGACTAGCTAATCTTGGGGTTCCGTCTAGAGTCTAAGCTACCCGGATCACTAACACAAGTCGGAACGAAACGAAACTCAAATCCGACTAAACAAATCCTGTAAAATCAATATTAAAATATAAAAATTCCTAAAATATTAAAATATGAAAAATAACCAAAATTATAATATATCAATTTAAATATTATTAAAATAATCTAAAATTTACTAATTAATCAAAATTCTAAATAATTCAAAAGTCACAAAATGATCAAAATATCCTTAGTCTAAAAAGTGGTAATTAGCTAATCTAATCACATGGGTTAGGTCTCCATGGTCATGGTTAGTCTCTAGGCTAAGCAGCTCTAAGGTTACACTAGCCAAAGAACAAAATCATAAAACACTAATTTAATGATATTAAAATAATTAAAATTCACCAATAAATCAATAACATGATTTAAACCTATTATTAAATAATCAATTTTACAAAAGTTCAAAATTACCCTCATTTTAGAAAAGTGGTGGTTACAAATCTATCCTCCTTAGAAAATTTCGTCCTCAAAATTAAGATAGTCGTACTCCTTCTAGAGTCTCGTCCCCAACAATCATGGTCTTAGAAGCTCATATAAATCATATAATTTGGAAGAATAACATACACGGTCATGGCAGGCAATATCAGTCTGAGGTCTTATCAAGCTATTCTAGCCATACTACAGCACAAGGCAATCATAAGGTATCAAAACATACAAGCAAGGGGTGTAACAAAATATCACAAAAGACATGCTAAAGCCTAGGTCGAAAACTCACCTCAAATTAGGTCTGGTGACTAAAACTCCCTCCTAGAAGCAGGGCCAAAATTTTCAAGGCATTTCTCATGAATCATGCTCTTGTTAAAACTCTTATTCCTTCTTTCTGATCTTACTCTCCCTTATCCACTTAATCATCCCAAAAATTTAAATTTCTACACCTTGTCCTAACTTGGATCCAAAATCTCTAGATCAAAGTCTATGAAATCCTCGAACTTGTTCAAATCACCGTCCTCGAATTTATTCGAAGCTAATACTACTATGTCATGCAGGAATTTTCTTAATTATAAAATCGACCTTCGTATTTTCTTCACGTACACCTTCAAATATTATTCTTCTTAAATTTTAAAATCTCCACAAAATCTTTAATTTTTCCCATAACCCAAAACCCTTGTGTTCACTCTGTCCTCTTACCAACATCTTATTCAATTTTGGTATCATCATCGCTTCATAGTTACATTCTCTTCTCTATTTCTAAATTCTTAAATTTAGCATCACAATCTTAAGTGAAATATCTTGAGAATCAATAACCTAAAATTATTCAAGTCCACAAAACAAATCGACCTCGAATATCCTTGTTGTTTCTAAAGTACACCTACGAAATATCACTATTCTAACCATCAATATATCCTACTATCCTTCTAGCGAGCCGGAGGGGTCACTACCTCCTGAGCAGGCTAAAATTGATAGTCAAAATCAACAGAGATTTAACTATAAAGGGTTACTAGTCTAATGTCAACTAGACTACCATACCTAGGAATAAGTCCTAATACAAGCTATCAAACCATTATACTATGGAAGGGTTATATCTAATGAAGTTCTACAAAGAATTAGACTAGTTATCTGAAGTATCCCTACTCCTAAGTTAATTTGTGATGGAAAATATTATTTTTTTGGAAAAATATTGAAACAAAAGCAAAGATGATATGTTCAAAACCTTCCCAAGATACAGTCTGATAATCATATGGTCTGTCTAAATCATCGTACTCCTTCTAGGTCAAACCCCCAGCAATCAAGGTCAAGAAAATTCTATCTAAAGCATGCAAAATATGATTCCTATTGGTCGTGATATCATAGTCTCGAACAGGTCACTATACTATCTATCACAGCATAAAACATCCTAACAGGTCTTAATAGAATCACACAACAAGATAAAAAAGAAGGATAGGAAGGACAGACCTGCTAACTCGTCACTCATAACGTCGGTCTCCACAACCGTCAGTGCAAAAGTCCTGCCCCTTTGTGGTATATCCCTTTGATGGTGCGGGGCATGGTGCTACGCTACAGGTGGCCTAACTCCCTCTATCTAATTCATGATACTCAAGTGATATACACAATAATATTCTACTCCATCATACTAGGGCACTATTTATATGGTATTTATTCTGCAATCTGATAATCATACATGTCTATCCAGAACCACATTACCAGAATCCTTCTTACGCTAGTAAGTACAATAATGATAATCCATAAGAGTCCGCAACTATGGTACATACCTCTATAATCATGGTATTTAAAATCTTTGCATGGTCTCTAGCTTAGCTGTGAAAACTTTAAATTCCTACACCTATGAAATACATTCAAAATCAGACTCTACCTCATCGCCAAATCAGCTAATAGGGGTGTAGAAGACTCTAGATTCCATGACTGTGGCAACCTAGCCCATAAAGTTCATCTTGGTAGAAAATCAAGTCAATAATGAATACCAAGAATAAAATTCAACAATGAACAAGGAAGTAGACAGATACCGTCGAAATTGAATTTCGAGATAGTTTATATGAGATTCTCAAAGGTCATCCCAGGAATCTTCTCAAGTTGTCCTAACTGTGATTGAGTAACCTCTCTGCTAAAGCCTATTCCTCAGTTCCTATCGCAGGCGCACAGCAGTATAACTAATCGTTGCACTACCACGACATCACACTAATACGACTCTCGACCTGCATGGGCCACCACTAAAAATGTGTCACGACCCGCACCCAGTGTAGGGATACGAAAAGTGGGTACGCCCAGCCTACGTCGCAGTGTCGGTGGTAGAACGCTGTTCTAGGTTGGTAACTAAACAACTCACGTAATATATATAATGTACCTGTCAGATCTCAACTCCGAATGGAGGACAAGTATAAGATATAATGTAACTCAATCACAGTCTAAGCATGAAAAGATAACACAAAAATCTAATAAATAAACTAAACTCAAACAACAAATTGAATAAACTTCTAAATAACAACATCTCAAACAATCTCAAATACAACTCAATCTCCACTTATTATAATTCAAGTTCTAAAAGAGAGGTTAAACCAAACTAGCAATCTACTCCAAGCTCTATTGGTCCTCTAGGCTAGCTGGGAATCTCCATGCTACCTGTAATATTTTCAACAGGTCCAATCAGGACAGGAACGAGCACAACACATCTCACGCAGTTCATATCATGACAGTAAATGTAAGCATGCTATAGAGTAAGATACATAAAACGTTGACGAACATACATAAAGTAAAAAAGATGACTGTAAGGAAATATCTACTATGAGTAAAGAACTATCAGTGGCTAGTAAAGTAGAGTATAATATAGACATATGAACGGCTTGAATTTATACCTGATTACACTAAAGAGTTTGTACATGATTACACTACTTTGGAATTGTTCACATGACCATTTATACTCTTTCGTACCCTAATCAATACACAAAGATCCAGACAAGTTATGTTATTGTACATGATTTCACATTGGGGCCCATAAATGGGTGCACATGAAGTATATATGGGGGCTCTGTGATCATGAGAGTACATGAATCACAAGAGTGCACATGAATGATTAAAGCACATGAAGACATGATGTACGTGAAAAGCACATGACATGACGTATCCTAATGCTCCCGAGGGAGATAACATCTCATAAAAAGATCCATATAGTACCAATCAGTGTTAACAATGTGACAACATCAAGTAAAGTAATATAGAGCAAGAATATAAATCCTAACAAGTATGAAATGGTCAGAGAACATACTCGCATGATTCCCTGAACAACTGATATAAAAAGATGGCCAATTGGAGTCACAAAGTCCTAGTTAGAGCAACACAGGTTATGAAGAGTTCAATTTATATGGTAATTAAAATTATAATGCAATCTATATGATTCTAAGTCAATTTAGGTCAAAGTCAACTCTTGGTCAACTCTGGTCAACAATCTAGTCAAAATAGGATAACTAGTCTAATATGGTCAAACTAGCTAGGATTTGGTCAACAATGGTCAAACTAGTCTAGGTTAGTCAATTCTAGGTCTAAATAAGTCTATGGCCTAAACAATCAAGTATACTAGTACCATTGCTATCTAAAATATAGCCTAATCAAGGCACATAGCTAAACCACATAGCTAACAAGGCACACAAATTTAGTTATATAATATACATTACATATATATCACATATATTCTTACCCATATAGTACCACCCTAACACATACATATAGATATCATATATCAAGTATATACATATCCTCATTATGAGCCATAACCTATATCTATATGCTCTCATAATATATATAGATACTATATAACCCAAAAATATATATACCTATCTATATAACCCTTCCACAATCTAACATCACCTACTCAACTCAAACACTTAGACACTAATCCACTAACACTAGGATACCATAGCAACCTTTGTCATATTGGCATCTCAAAATCAATACCTTGGTCATAATGTAAACTAATCATTTATCTTGAAGTAGATAATTTATATTTACCTTAAGATACAAACTTGGTATCATGAGATACCAAGATATCCCTTAAATATCTAATTTACTAACTATCTAATGTACTAATATAATATCTTAACTAATATCTAACATATAACCTATAGAGACTAATTTACTAACATACCAATATCTAGAACTAAGATAACCCACTAACATGTCAATATCTAATATACTAGATATCTAACATCACACTATCTAATAACATATCAAATATCTAACAAAATACCAATCTCTACTATCTAACTAACACTCATACTAACAAATATAACTTACGCTAACATATAATAAACTCTAACATATATAACCCTCTACTAACCAACATCTAACAAACATACTAACATATATAACTTAACAATAATATATATATATATATATATATATATATATATATATATATTTTTTTTTTATATATATATATATATATATGTACTATATCATACATATACTCGACAACCTATGATACATATATTCACTTAATATGTATACTACATAGGCTCATAGGTTACACAAAATGCCTATATCGTATACTCACTCTTCTACTTAAAACTAATACCAATTGGGCCTTTACTAAATTCTAGGATTAAAGTATGTTGTAGCCTTTCGTATTAGTGTAACTCCTCTTTCCGAATTTGTCAAAAGTTTAATTTTATTTATTTGTGCTTAAAGATAATTTCGTCGAGACGTTATGAATGATCCATTTTTTTTACTTACATAATTTTTGGTCAAAAACTAGTTTAGACTTAAAAAGGGACTAAGCAATATTCTAATTTTGTTCATACTTCATAGCTGGAGGTTCATTAGTAGCAGAGTGCATCATTGCTAAAGTTCAAGTTTTGTGGACTTGCCATCTTATAAATTTTAAATGCCTACATGCACTTGTACACTTGTTTTATAATCCTGACATACATGGCTAGTAATTTGAATTCTATTACCTCAACAACAATTCTTAGCTTGACACATACTACACGCACTTGTGCATTCACTTTACAACCCGTACATACAAATGGTTGGAAATTTGAAGTCATCCAATACTCCTACCCAAAACTGTCGATAACGTCGATCCCGATACTCATAGGAATGGTCAAATACCGATACTGCGAACCTTGTCAAAATCTTAAGAATTAGCACATTGCTTACTCCACCTTGACACATCAAATAAACAATGCATTGAAGTGAGTATATAGATGCACACACACGTTATAACCAAGAAATAAACGGCTGAGTCCACACATGTATGTATATCTAACTAGTCCGATGAGTTCAACCTAGCCTCTGCTTGTCACCAACAAAGCATCCCAAAATTCGATTGGAAAGAGTTAGATGATAGGGTTCAAATATAAATAGGAGATCACCCTAACCCCTTTTGGATATTCACCCAAATCCAAGTACCAATCAAATATTAGGAAGGGTTGGATGATAGAATTCAAATATAAATTTGAATCAAGCTCAAAGGACAGGCTAAATCCTATTCGTAATCTGGTTTATCAAAACTTGTACAAATATATATATATGAGATACGACCCCCCTCTGTTCCTGTCCACCATCCCCTTCTCCTTCTATCCCGACTCCATAGACACACCGCCATCACCACCGATAAGTACAAACAAAAACCCAAAACCAACACAAATCACCATAGTATTACCACGACCACCAACGTGGCACCAACAACCGAGACCCAGATCCTCACCTTCATCGTCGTGTCACCCCGGTGGTGACCAGGCCGTCGATCTAACAGCTATAGTTGAGCAGTGTGGGCTGGATCCCTTCCTCCTTCATCCGGCGCCAGACCCAGAGCAGCTCCTCCGCTTAGAGCCGCCACCTGACCCGCGTGGCCTCCGCCAGAGCCTCCAGTCCTCTGGAGACCATCGGCACCTTCTCCGTGCCGTGCCCAGCGTGGCATCGTCCTTCCATAGCACCGGTCGTCGTTCCGGGCTGAACGCGCACCGAGCGTCGTCCATCTCCGTCGGCCGAACCAACTCGCGTAGCCCTCCGCGGCGACCAGTCCTCACCGCCGCCGCCGTGTCGAGCGCTCAGCTCATGCGCCGCCCGATCCTGCCTCCAATCCCCGTCGGAGCCCCCGTCTGTCGTGCGCCGACCGCGCGAGCAAGCTTCCGCCGACCCCCGCCTCGCAGCCTCCGCCTCCTTGTCTGGTGAGCTCCTCACCTCCCCACTCTTTCCCCATCAATTATATTATTCCCTTATCTCTCTCTCTATTTCCCCATATAATTATATAACAGGATTGGTGGGGAGCAGTAATTAAGTGGGCTATTTTCTGTATAATACTAATGTATTACAATATGCAGATTCATATATGTATTATTATTATAACTATTAATGTATATTATGAGTATAACTGTAATTGTATTTAATATCATTAGTTTTAGCATTGTATCAAGTCTACTGTTTTATAATAGATTTTTTGGTTAAATAAATTCTTAAAACATACTAGTGTAACCAAAATATAGTTGGCCTTATTTTGAATTCGGCTCCGAGCCAGTAATATGATTTGGAATCAAAGAACCTTATTTAATACTAGGCTTTTTACCTAACCTTTAAGTAAATTTGAGTTAAGCTACTTAAGTAATATTTTCCTAAAACTAAATACAGATTATTTTGGGCTCGTAGATAACTAAATTTGGGCTACTATGCAGGTATAAGTAAATTCTTTGGGCGTATTATATATTGGGCTTATAAATAAATACTTTTGGACTTTTATATTTTCTAGATGAATTTTATAAATAAATATATATATAGTTTTCAAACCATATAGTAATTTCCGAAATAGAGTAAATATTTATTTACGTAAATTATTTCGATTATAAGTCATTGATCGTGACTAATCGTATTTCCCACTTCCTTATGATTTCGAATTCCTACGTATTCATCCTAGTTACCTGGACTATGCTGGACACAATGGTACTATCGGTTTCATCAGCTAAGGACCCTAGGCAAGTGTACTTTCTGATTGCTTTCGATTCATAGTAGTTTTCTTATTTCATGTCTATACACATATCTTGCTGCTTGTTGACACGCTCGTCACACGGAGTAGTCGGAAGGAAAAATATCTTAGTAGACATGTGGACTTCCCAGAATTATTCCAGTATCTCTCGTGAATGCTAGCCGCTGCGCACGACACGTACAGTGTGCCTTATTTACCCCCTAGCCGTCCACATGTCGAAACGGATATTTTACACCACCTAGATAGATGTCTTTTATTAGTTTTTCCTTGTTTACTTCTCTACCGTGCTATGTCATCAGTTTTTTTACTAGCTTTCATATTCCATATGCTATTTTCATGTCTTGTTAATTCTATTATATTTTTGTTTTGTCGTCGGTTTGTGTACTTGTTCCATTCCTGACTGGAAATCAACATTTTTCAGGTTTAGCCGCGATCACTCTTAGCACTGGAAGAACTTGGGTATGCTGAAGACAACCTAGAAATAGAAAACAATTGTATCAATTTCATTAATTATAAAATCTTGTATTTCTTTTACTTTTAAATGATGTAGTTGTTGTAATAATTTAGAAATGTGAATGAGCAGCATTTGTTTTTATTTAGCATCTACTTCTTGCGGGCTTGACAGCGTTCTACCGCCGACTCTGCAGCGTAGGTTGGCTTGGACACATCTCGTATCCGAAAAGCGGGTGCGGGTCGTGACAATTAGCTTTCTGAAACTTCAAACGGATCGTATTTTCGTGTCCGGAAGCTCCCGGAATCGCAAAAACACCGAAACGCGTTCGTCTTTCGTACAGCTGACACTCAAATAGTTCTACAGAAAGTTCTAGAATGTATTTGACCTATTAATATATATATTTGGAATACTAACTTCGATACGGTTCTTTTAAAAAAATAGAAGATTAATCGGAGTTCTAAGCTAAAAGTTATGATATTTCTAAGTTGGTATGGCTACTAAAAACGTGGATAAATATTATGACGAATTTGGGTTGTTTGGATAAAAGAAACACATCTCACTCTCCACATCACTCAAGACACATCAAACCACACTCCCATCTCCTCTAACACAAGCACACTACTAACAACATATCCACATACATCTAAATATATGAAATATATCTAACATACCTATTATATATATACAAAACAGTCTATTATATAAGGAGACACTAAAGTGACAAGTTGAGGCTAAAAATATGACATGTAGACTAAACCACTTAGATCTAACCATGGGTATCCAAATGAAACTCATTCTAACCATCCTAACTAACATCAATCCATCCTCTAATTTGTCTAAAACTGAATTTGAAACATAATTAAACCTATTAGACATTCAACCAAACACATGAGGTGTCCTAATTTGAGATCTAATAAGTAGGACACAACACACAATTCAAACTTGCTCTAGAGAGCTCCAAATGGCCATAAACTTGAATCTAAAGGGGGGTACATGCATGGGGGTGGATCATATGGATTCAAAATACACTAATATGCATAGGAAATCTGTCGTCCCCAGTTTTCAGAAACAGGGGTATTTTTATTATTTTATATTTTTGAATATTTTTAAAATTTATTTTATTATTTATAATATTATTTTGGGGTTGAAATTTATTTTATTATTTATGATATTGTTTTGGGGTTATTTGAGTCGGGTTCGAATTTCAACTCAATCCGACTTGAAACGGAGACCCGGGGGATAGTTTGACTCTAGTGGGACCCACACGCTAGTTAGACATGGCCCACATGATATTAATTTTAGTCCACATGATATTAATTTAGTTAGTAGTTAGACTAATTATTTATGGATATGTTTAGTTTAATTAGAGACTTAAAACTAGACTAAATTGACCTCAACCTTTAACCCATTCCTAATTTAAATCAAATAGATTAGTGGAGGGAATTTTGGACATTCAAATAGGGGACACCTCACCCTTTTTGGGCAGCCACCTATGGGGGGATAAGGAGTGAGTCACTCCTTCATTCATTTGTTTTCATCCACTTTGTCTCTCTTGTTCTTCCCCAAATTAATTTAGAGATGAACCTCCATTGATTTCATCTCCAAATCAACCCCTTCTTCCACCAAATCTTCTTTATTTCTATTTTACTCCATGGTTAGAGGGTGCTAGCCAAGTTTGGGAGGATTCATAGCTCGTTCGTGCCCTTTTGGAATCTGTACGTGTCGGTGCCGTGTCGGAAGGCTTTTCCTTTGAATCTCTCTTCCGGAAGGTATAATCTCTCCTCTAATCCATCACTATATGCATATAGAAATATTTTGAACCCATAGGAATGACCCCCATGGTTTTATCTCCATTTGTGTCCATTTTGTGTCCATTTGGAGGTCATAGGAGTGTCCTTTGTGTTGTGGTTGTGTCCATGTGGGAAAACCCCAAATTTGGACACGTTATGTGGTGTTGTTATGTATGAATGAATTATTACATGTTTAATCTCATATTTTTGTATTGGAGATGTGTTCTATAGTGTCTCATATATATATATATATATATATATATATATATATATATATATATATATAAAAAAAATATATATATATATATATATATATATATATATATATATATATATATATATATATATATATATATATATATATATATATATATATATATTAGTGTAGAGAGTGAGTTCTTGATATATTATGTTATATACTCGTGTTACTTTTGTCTCAAACTACCTAAATTCGTCATAATTTTTATCCACGTTTTTAGTACCTAGAGCAACTTAGAAATGCCATAACTTTTAGCTCATAACTCCAATTAACCTCCCATTTTTTTAAAAGAAGCGTATCGAAGTTATATTTCTAAATATATATTTTAATAAGCCAAATTCATTCTGAAACTTTCTGTAAAATTATTTGAGTGTCAGCTGTACGAAAGACGAATGTGTTTCGGTGTTTTTGCGATTTCGGGAGCTTCCAGACACGAAAATACGATCCGTTTAAAGTTTCGGAAAGCTAACACAAAGATATATAACATACATTAATCCTAGAATTTAGTGAATGCCCAATTGGTACAGTATTGGTTTTAAGTAGAAGAGTGACTATACGATATATGCATTTTGTGTAACCTATGAGCCTATGTAGTATGGATATTAAATAAATATAGAGTATGTAATACATGATATATTAGATGAATGAAATGATATATATATATGATATATATCCTCTTTACATTAATGTATATATATGGTTGAATGCAAGCATGTAGGAATGCAATTAATGTAATGTATGTAAGCAATGCATAAATGCATGAATGAAAGAATGATATACAATATAATGTATGAAAGTATATAATGTATTCAAATATGTATGTATAGGTGCATGAATGAATGAATGAATGAATGAATACAATGCATGAATGAATGGATAAAATGCAAGCATTTGGTAATGCAAGGTATTGAAACATGTATGCAAGTATCCATATATAAGTAAGTAACTTAATCAAGTATGAATGTATGCTATATATGAATGCCAACATGATAGGAATGTATGATGCCATATTAGCACTTAGCACCATGTTCATATATAGGTTAAAACCGCCTTCTACATGTTGACAGTAACCCCAAGCTTGAATACACATAAAACCTACTTACTGTTATGAGTAAACCCTTTGATGTATAAATAAACCCTTTTTGTTATGATTAACACCCACACACACATGCTAAACCTATACTTTACATGTTATTTCTTCTACGTGACACAATGAACCCTTGCTAAATGTTATCACTACCAAAATACATGGATTTACCGACGGCCTTATCCATCGGTAGTCTGTCGCCAAAAATAAATACCGACGGATTACCGACGGATATTTTGGTAAAATAGCAGTCGGGAATAACCTCGTCGCTAAAACATATCCGTCGCTACTTCCGTCGCTCAGCGACGACTTAGCGACGGAATATCGTCGGCGCATTTAAATATATATAGCGACGGATTACCGACTAGCTTTCGTCAAAACATGTATCAGGATATAGGGTTAGCGACGGAAAACTCTGTCGCTAACGAGTCGGCAAAACCGTATCAGTGATTTTCTGATACCCAACATCCGTCGCTAATCCGTCGTAAATTTGTCGGCAAAATCGTAAATTTGTCGCTAAACCGTCGCTCAATGTAAAATTCTCCAGGTAGCGACGGATATTACGTCGCCAATCCGTCGATACATTAAATACCTACAGTTAGCGACGGATAGTCCGTCGGGACTTTGTCGCCAGTCCGCCGTAAGTTAGTCGCCAATCCGTCGCTAATGCTAAAATTTATGGACATCAAACAGCATCAGTTCGACGGATCGTCCGTCGCCAATCCGTCGCTTTATTGAAATGCTCCAGGTAGCGACAGATTTTACGTCGCCACTCCGTCGCTAACCTCAGTTTCTCCAGTTAGCGACGGATAATCCGTCGCTGAGTGGTCGCCAGTCCGTCGTAAGTTAGTCGCCAATCCGTCGCGAAAGCTAAAATTTTTGGACATCAAACAGCATCAGGTCGACGGATCGTCCGTCGCCAATCCGTCGCTTTATTGAAATGCTCCAGGTAGCGACGGATAGTCCGTCGCCACTCCGTCGCTAACCTCAGTTTCTCCAGTTAGCGACGGACTATCCGTCGCTGAGTGGTCGCCAGTCCGCCGTAAGTTAGTCGTCAATTCGTCGCGAAAGCTAAAATTTCTGGACATCAAACAGCATCAGGTCGACGGATCGTCCGTCGCCAATCCGTCGCTTTATTGAAATGCTCCAGGTAGCGACGGATTTTACGTCGCCACTTCCGTCGCTAATGTCAGTTTCTCCAGTTAGCGCGGACTATCCGTCGCTGAGTGGTCGCCAGTCCGTCGCTAACTGCTAATTTTCGAAAAAAAAATACTTCAAACAGACTCTTTCCTGTTTATACAACACATCCAACACAATATCAAACATGCAAAATATCCATATACAACACCATATATCCATATCCAACACGAATATCCAACGTATCCAATATCCAACACCATATATCCATATGCAAAATATCTATATCCGACACCAATATCCAACGTATCCAATATCCAACAAAATATTACCAACATAATATATCCAATATCCAACATTAAATTATCCAAACATAAAAAAAATATCCGAACATACAATGTATCCAAATGTCTACAAAACTAACAACATAAACAAAATCAAACCCCGTCCGTCGGATCGTCTCGTGCTCGTACCGCCGCATCCGCTTTGCGTATGTACTCCTCCACCGTGTGTGCCGGCACTTGGGACAAGACATGGTCTGGAAGCGCGCATAGCTGCTCTAGCGATATCACGTCAAGGAGCGTCAAGATAGTGTTATCCGATACGATGCGGGCGTCCGCAGAGCGGTTAAACGAAAGCCGTCCGGGGGAAGAAGGACCAGGTCGATCCGAAGCACCGGCAGCAGCAGTAGACGGACCGGGAGCAGACGGACCGGGAGCAGACGGATAGCGCCCCAACACTATCGCCCGCAAATCTGACACCACGGAGGTCAGAGTCGCAAGCTACGCCCTCACATCGTCAACCGGGGGCGCTGGGGGAGGCGGAGGCGGTGGATATCTCGGGGACGGCTGCAACGAGGGCGCCATGGAACCTAAGCCGTAGACGCGCCCTTTCCTAACGCCGCCGACGGATTCTACGAACACGTCGTCGTAGCGAGCGGCCATAGAAGAGTGCGTCTGGGTGGGCGTCGTTTCATCGACATTCTCGGAAGGGGGCTCGATCTCAAGCCGACTAAGTGCCTCACGATACGCAGCCTATCCAATGAATGTGTTTATACTATAAGTTTTCCTAAGTTATAATCTAAATCCTATGTTTCCCTAAGTTATAGTCTGAATCCTAAGTTTATCTAATTAACTTAACAATAATTATATTTCTAACATAAATCTCATAAACGTAAGTACTTACATCAGTCTTCTCGGCCCTCGCGTCGACGAAGCTCCCGTCCTTCCGCCTCTTGTGCGTATGCACGAATACATCGTGAGCGGTGACCGTCTCCGCCTCTTTCCCCTGCTTCACCGCCCGTTGGGCCTGCATACGTAGAATTTAATTAACTTCGTATATTAACAGGACGAAATTAAATAATAGAATGAATTTGAATTTGCGCTATCTCACCAAATCTGCACGCGTCAATGCGTGGGGCCTTGATCCCCCCGTATGCAGACCCGCGACCTGTCGATTAGCCTTAGCTTTCTCCGATTTCAGCTTGAACTGCGGAGTATCCATCTTCTCCAACATCTGCTCATAGTACTCCGCCCGGATCCAGTCCTTCTTCGTATGTGCCGTACGAAGGTCGTACACCGCATCCCGTATCTTCTTTCCGGCGGCGGCTTTGTAGGTCCTGCGGATCGCCTCTTCGCGATGGGGGGGGCCACCAGAACGTCCTCTGACATACAAATTCAAATATCACGTAATAAAAAATTTAATAATTTAAAGAATAATTAATAATTCATCGACGGATTTATACCCTCATCTCGTCGAGCCAGACGTACTTCATGTCCTAAGGCACCTCAGAAAAATTGAGGTAGGGGCCATGGTTGTTATCCCGGATAATGCGCCCTAGAATCCGGGCAGCATCCCACGAGAAAAACCTATAAAGAAGCAACGACTGAATTATTAACTTGAATAAATGAAACAAATTTAATAAATTTACTTAAATTTACTTACGATTCACCAGCGGGCCATAGCTCTCGTCGGAACTCGCCCACCAGCCTCTTTGGTGGCGTCGGGGGATCCGCGGGTCCGCGCACGTACTCCCCGGTAACAGGATGAAACTGAATCCCGGGGTACTCCGAGGCCCACCCTGCAGTAACTGCTGGGCCCCCTGCTGCATCTGCTGCTGCATCCGCTAGTACATCCGGTGGCGGAACGGATCCGCTAGCGGATGGAGTCACAGGCCTCGACGACGATGTCGGTAGCACCGAGGAAGAATGACGGCGGAAAGAGCCTGTGTCCGGGCTCTCCAAGTCGGGATCGGAGGTCACATCCGGGGAATGCGGCTGGCGACCACGACCGCTACCACCACGCCCACGCCCACGCCCACGACCACCACCACCACCACCGCCGCCGCCGCCGCCGCCGCCACCGCCACGACCACGGCCAGCACCACCAGTACGGGTGCTCGCAACCATGCCCTGTAAATAGAACACATAAACAAAATACCGACAACATAGATTTATAAATGAATATAAAACTAAACATATCCATACCAGCAGCAGGGCGATGAGTGCCGCCCAGACGAGTAGGTCTAGGAGTGCCATCTGCAAAAAGAAACTCATACAATAATACGCAAATATCCCAAACTGAAATAAATATTACAATCAGAAGTGAAGTACGAATAAAAGCTAGATACACAAAATCTGATAAAATCACGCACCAATACAACAAAGTACAATTCTTGTAACTTTTGATGAAAGGGCATCTTGTGTTCCACTAGACTTGTAATTGTAAATCCAAATGTAATAGGGTAATTTAGGATTCGAGACTAGATATTGGGTGCTTCAAGATACAACTGAAATATAGCGATATTTAATCATCGTCATCGTCCTCTTCCTCGGCCTCGGCCTCATCATCATCATCATCCTTATCGTCGAATTCATCTGTATCCTCATCCTCATCCTCATAAAGTTCTTCTTCTTCTTCTTCTTCTTCTTCTTCTTCAGTCTCAATACTTGGGACAAGACGCCTCTTTCTCCCCTGGTTGACATCTAAGTCTTGTATATCAACCTCTTCCTTCCCTCTATTTTCATCAGCAAGAGGTATATCAACCTCTAATTCAACATCCATGTCACAAGACTGTTGTCCCAAGTATTGGGGCTTTTCGATCTGGTCCTCTTGGTATGCTGGGTCTCCAACGTTGAATGTATTTCTAGATTTAATCTTGCATACTGCCCACCAGTCAAAGCGATCTCTACGACGCCTTGGGTAGCTTGTATAGTAGACTTGAACAGCCTGACTTGCTATCGCAAACGTGTCGGACCCTCTATACCTCCTGCGATGATTTATATCGACGAATCCAAATTGTTTATCGATTCTCCAACCGATATTTGGTGTCGTATCGAACCACTCACATTTGAACATAACAATATGCATATCAAATGGGGCACTATATTGTAATTCTACAATATCCCGAAGCACTCCATAATAGTCAAAGTCCGGCTCGTCGTCATAGATTGTGCCTCTTATGCAAACACCAGAATCCTTCGTACTGAAGCCGTCATTGAGAAATTCGGCATTTATAGGATGTTGAGTTGTCTTAAACTTGAAGCCATTAACGACATAGCCGGGCCAAGTCTTTGCATGCTTCTTCGGTCCCAATGACAAATAACGAATGCTCTCATTTGTGAGTGTACTTGGTTCAGCTAATAAAACCTGTAAACTTTAAATGTTTTAGTTGCATATATATATTTAAATGGTAGCCGCATAACATATTATCTCAGTTACTTACGTAATCTCGAAACCATGACGGAAAGGTAAAATCAACCTCTCTTTGAAGTCCCTCATCGGTAATATCGGGTGTCCTTATTTTGACTTCATCTCTAAATACACTGTTAGAGAGAATAAAAATTAGTGTAGTCACTTACCTCACCAAATTAGAGATTATAACGAGGTATAGTCACTTACTTCTCCAAATCTCTCACTTCTTGTATGTCACAATTTAACAAGACATATCGGTGAGCGGCATCATACTCATCGTCACTCAACCACCGTTTCTTACTAGCCCCAATAGGCTTGCCCCTTAAATTGAATATACCTCCTTCCTCAACGTCTTCGTCATTCCTTTGAGGTCTATTTCGATTTGTCTCAACATGAGTATCGAAATAAATGGAGCAAAAGTTTGACACCTCCTCGATAAGATATGCTTCGCATATCGAAGCCTCTATATGAGCCTTGTTGCCAACTTTCTTCTTTAGATGATGTAGATACCTAGAGAGACAAATTATCTTGAGAATTAACAATGAATTATAAAATCCACTTAAATTATATCGATTTTTATTTACCTTTCAAAGGGGTACATCCATCGATAATGAACAGATGCACCGACATGGGCTTCGTATGCTAGATGAATCGGTAGATGCTCCATACTGTCGAAGAAACCCGGTGGAAATATTTTCTCTAACTTGCAAATTGTTAAGACAATCTTCTCCTCAAGTTGTATCATATGTTGCACCGTGAGCTTAGTTGAACAGATATCCCTGAAGAATGTAGACAGCTCGGCCAACGGAACCCATACAGCAGAAGGCAACAACTCTCTCAACGCAATGGGCAGTAATCTTTCCATAAACACGTGGCAGTCGTGACTCTTCATTCCTGTTAGCTTACGTTCATTGAGATCAACGCATCTAGACAAATTCGACACATAGCCGTCGGGAAATCTTAAAGTAGATATCCACTTGCAGATTATTAATCTATCTTCCTTGCTCAATGCGTATGGCGCTATCGGCTTAGTTACTTGTCCACCAGCTCCCCTTTGTATCAAGTTTAGATTATGACATTTGCATATCTCGGCCATGTCTTGTCTTGCTTTTGGATTGTCCTTCGTCTTTCATTTAATATCCATAACGGTATTGAAGACATTATCAAACACATTCTTTTCGATATGCATGACATCAAGATTATGCCTAATAAGATTATCTTTCCAATAAGGCAAGTCCCAGAAGATACTCCGTTTGGTCCAGTTATGGCTTTGTCCGAACCCCTCGACACGATTGTTCGATGGATCTTCCATTGCGGTGGGAAATTCCTTTACATCTTCCCAAATATCGTATCCCGACAATCTGGCAGGAGGTTCAGAAAATTCTTGTTTTCTATATCTGAACGCGTCCTTGTTCTTTCGCCAAGGATGTCTCGTTGGCAGAAATTGACGGTGACAGTCAAAGAAAGAAGTTTTTCCTCCATGTCTAAGGCGGAACGCCTTACTATTTTCTATACATATCGGACAAGACATGTTGCTGTGCGTACTCCATCCCGACAGCATACCGTATGCTGGAAAATCATTGATTGTCCATATGAGTGAAGCTCTCATCTGAAAGTTTTGTTTTCTGGAAATATCATAGGTCGTGACGCCGATCTCCCACAACTGTTTCAGCTCATCCACCAACGGCTGTAAATATATATCGATGTTCTTTGTCGGATTTTTGGGACCGGGTATGATAGCTGTCAAGAACATATAAGGAGTCTTCATACACATCCATGGTGGCAGATTGTAAGGGGTAAGAATGACCGGCCAGCATGAGTATTGAGATCCCGACTGTCCGAAAGGGGCGAAGCCATCAGAACATAGCGCCAGGCGTACATTTCTAGGCTCTGCAGCAAAATCTGGATGACACAAATCAAAATATTTCCACGCCTCCCCATCCGAAGGATGTGACAATTCTCCTTCGTCCTTTATGCGATCTTCACTGTGCCACGTCATGTGTTCTGCTGTATTCAGAGACATATACATCCTCTGTAAGCGCTTCGTGATCGACAAGTAATGCATATACTTGTAAGGACGTCGTTTTCTAGTTGACTTTCCTTTTCCCTGTACTGTCTTGTAACGATCCGCATTACAGAACCAACAACTTTCTAATACGCAATTCTCTTTGTAATACAACATGCATCCGTTGCGACAGCAATCTATCTTCTCGTACCCCAGTCCCAGTTGTCGGACCATCATCTTTGACTTGTAGAAGTTTCTTGGGAGCTCTTTTGATTCCTTCGGTAACACCTCATTAGTTAATTGTGTGATCCGATCATAGCAAGCTTGTGGCAAGTTAAAATCAGACTTTATGTTCAACAACCGCATCGTCACTGACAGTGCGGAATGAGTCTCACAACCAGGATATAGAGGAGTATCTGCGTCCTTAAACATATCATAGAACTCCTTTGCCTCGGAATTAGGATCCTCCGGATCAAAATTAGGCCCTGCCGCAGCATACACCATATCTCGTGCAAGGTTCTGCATGTCTCCATAATCCACAGAGCATCCGTCGTCTTCGAGGACATCCGTTGCAGCATTATCATCAAAAGCATAAGTACCAGCTTCTGCAGCCTGTCTTTCTGAATATAATTCACCTTACGATGACCACAGGCCGTAATCACGTACGAAACCCTTACGGGTCAAATGATCTCTCACAGTCATCACTTCTTCGAAACGTCTATTGTGACAATTAACACATGGACACTTGATTTTGTTATCGTCCATGTACTGAGTTTTGCTCATTGTAACACCCAGTTTTCCAGAAGAGGGTGATTTTGAAATTTTGTAATTATAATTATTATTTAATGATATTTATTCATGTTATGATTTTTAGTGATTTTTTAATTATTTTTAAACTATTTAAATTCATGACTTATGATTTGGTGTCTTGCTAGTGTCTATTTCCAGACTGAGGGGTATTTTAGTCATTTTGTACTTTTAAAAATTATTTGGGGTTATTAATTATTATTTAGATTCAATAGAATTGATTTGAATTTTATGGGAATTTTTAGGAATTATTTTGGATTTATTTAGACTAGTTTGATTTTTGACTAGTTTTGACTCATGTAGACCAACCTAGGAACTAACCCTAGTTAGTGGGCCATGGTTAGGTCAAGTGACTCTAGTCTAATCTAGCCTGCACTTGGTTTAAGTCATTTTAGCAAATAGGATTTGAAGTCATAAGTCATGACTTGTGGTTTTAGAACCTTGTTTAATCTAATCTACTTTTAGCTTTGTAGCTTGGCCCAAGGCCCAACCTTATGACTAAACCCTAAACCCAAGCCCTAGTGGCTGGCCACAATATCCACATAGGGAATCCCCCATATAAAACCCCTCCCAAATCTAGGGTTGCCTCTTTTCTTTAGGAAGAGCCCTATTTTCAAGGAGGTGAGTTCTTGTCTTCATTAATTCATTATAATTCCATTATAGGTCCTAAAATCCCCAAATTAGTTGCAATAGTTTCTAAACCTGTCATTCTTGCTGTTGTGAATGTTTTGGTTCAGTTTGGCATTGATTAGAAGTGATTGGGATACCAAGCAAGAGCTAGGAGGAGGCCTTTTCCATTGAAACTTCACCAAGAGGTATCTCCTTCATTTCTCCATGAAACTTCAATTAGTTTTCATGCATAGGAACCCTAAGTGACCCCCCCCCCTAATGCCTGGATAAGATTCGTGTCCTGTGTCAGTGGTTTCGTGTCCATTCTGGACACATATCAGAAGACTGCACAGGGTGTTCGACCAAATACCACAAAGGGCAGGTCGACCTTGTTAATCCAAATCCTTTGAATAGGAAGTCTAGATTAGTTGTGGTCTATTGTTTCCTGAGGTCGTGTCCTGTTGTCGTGTCGTTTTGGTGTCGCTCTTATGGCTTGGACACGCGCGCGCACACGACGCGCGGCTACAGTGTTTTCCCGTGCATCTCGGGGTCCACTGTGGACACGACACGTCTCGTCTTGACACCATCTTTTGGGAGGATGTTGGGGCATACACTGACACCATTCTCCCCAATTTTCACTGGATTTTATGCTCTGGTTTGGGAGATATTCGTCGTGCACTGGGTTGTACTGATTCTGTGCACTGTGAATTTTCTTCACTGACACGGGTTTGTATCTCTGGACACGACACACTAGGACACTGTGCAGGGGTATGGACACTTAGCTGGACACTAGGTGTACCTACTGCTTTGAGCACGAGACTTGGTTTGCACCCTGCTGTGCACACGAGCCTCGTGCACACGTGCACGAGACTGTCCTCATTGGACTGTGTCCCATTTGCTGTTTTGTGTGTTTTCCAGTTTGGACACTTTGTGTCCACTTGGGTGGACACAAATAGCTTGTATAACTTGTACACAATGCATGATTACATCACCAACACGTTTTGTGGCATTTTAGCTTGATTTCATATTAATTCTCAGTTTCCTTAAATTTATGAATCCTGAAGTGTAATCAGTCACTGTTCCTATGTTTTTCCAGATTTTCCAATTGATATTTGAGCATCTTTTTAACTCATTCTAATACTGTTAATAATTAGTTTAGTCCCTAATCATGAACTCTTATATGTTAGCTAACTGTGGGTTGAAAGTGGGATTTATTTGGTTGTATGTTGATTTCAAAATGGGGATTTTATAACCTGGAACATGGGGACTGAACTGAGTTTTTGAAATGTTGCACTGTTTTCCTTTCCTAGTTGCAATGTCCAGATAATGAGTAATCTGAGTTTGTTTTGTATTCCATTGTTTTACAATGTAGGGTAAACCTGAGATTGAGTACAAATTGCATTGCCATGTTCTATCCTTGCTTGTCTACATGTTTACTGTCAAACACTAATTCAGTATCCCTTAAACCTGAGAATGTGTTGATTTGGGTTCCTTCCCTATTGTTTCTGGACTGAGCTACACTGGTTACTCCTCACTGTTCAGATTGGACTGTGCATCACCACACATTATGTCTTGATCACACACACTGCTCTCCCTCTTTCACTGTTCTTGTTGTTCCTGCATACATGACAGTTGACACACACAATTCTCCTTATACTGTCACTTTCCTGCAAACACTCTTGGACACACACACACTCACTGCTAAATTATTCACTGTCTTGCTATTTTCCTGCATACATAGCAGTATAGACTCACACACTTATTCCTTTGTGCACTGCCTTCTTTCCTGCATACTTTTAGACACACACATGCTTTTCTCTCTATGTTTATAGCTGTGTATATATTATATATGTAGGAACATGATACATGTATATATGCAATGTGTAGAACTATTGTGTATGTTAATCCTATAAGTGAGTATTGTGTAACTATATAGGTGGCCTACACATGAGTATATAGGAAATTAGCTTACATACCTACATGTATGCATATATGTGATTTTGTAAATGAATGTGTATGTTGTGTACTAGTCTATGAGAATACCTATAGTATTTAGCCTGGGTACTTAGTGCTAATTCAATATGTGTCTATGCATGTAATGTTGTATATGCATAGGGGTATGAGTGCTTGGAATAGTGTGTGTTATCCAGAATAGGGTTATTAGACCTAGCTAGTTGAGTTTAGCCTAGTTTAGACATGGTTGACCTAGTTTGACTTCTAAAGTTGACCAAGAGTTGACTTTAGCCTAGATTGACTAAGAATCATGTAGAATGCATAGTAGGACTCCATATTACTATTCTGGACTTGTTGTGACTTGTGCTGTTCTGTTTAGGAGCCAGACACCACTCCTTGGACAGTACGTTTCATACCGGACACTCAGTTACAGGCGAGTACATTCTCTGATCATTTCATATCCTGCTTAGAATTATTTCCTGCAGTAGATTACTTTACTTGTACTGTCACGTTGGTCACACAGATTAGTACTATATGGATCTCTCCTTGGGATGTTACCCCCTTAGCGGGCGCATCGGATACTTTATGACATGTGTTTCATGTACATCATGTATTCCTTGCATCTGCGTTATTCATGTACACTCATGTTCTCTCATGTTCTTACATGTACGTTCATGTACTCTCATGTTCTTCCATGTACGCTCATGTTTGCCCATGTGTCTCTTGTATAACCAAAACATCATGTCCGTAACGTAACTTGAACAGATCTTTGTGTATTGATTGTGGGTAGGGGGAGTATAAATGGTCATGTGATTTATCCATCATGTACACTCTGTTACTTTTCATGTTCATCATGTACAACCTAAGCCAATTACATGCCATCTCGTACTCTGACTCACTAGTCACTGCTAGTTCTCTATGTATAGTAGATATTTCTATTACAGTTCTCTCTCTGTTTACATACTGCACTTCCTTCAGTACTTGTATCTTACTTTACTGTATGTCTATATTTTCTAACCTGCTATGATCTGTTGAGATGTACTGTACTCGCTCCTGTCCTGACTGGACCTGTTGAAAATATTACAGAGGACGAGGAGGAGGCTGGTCTGGACACTTACTACGGGGCAGCCTTAGACGACACCTGCGAGCTGGACCCTCAGGAGGACCCAGCTCTAGCTGAGGATTTCACCCTGACTGTCTAGACTAGATTAGTTAGGCTGTTTATCATTTGTAGTCTGGAGACATGTTCTAGTTAGACTTTATTCTAGAGTTCAGTATTGTATATATTCTTTCATCTGAGACCTTGTACTGTTGGATATTGCTGGGATTATCTTAGACTGCTTTTATCTATTTTATTCCTTGAGTTCTATTTCATATCGTGCTATCTCTTCCTTAGTTGTGATTGAGTTTACTATTGCTATGTCACCCCATTCGGGGAGTATGAACTGTTTAGATAGATATTGTTAGATGTATGTTGACCTAGGACAGCGTTCTACCGCCGACACTGCGGCGTAAGCTGGGCGTTGTTACGTTCTCGTACCCTTACAGTGGGTGCGGGTCGTGACACGTTTTTAGTGGTGGCCCATGCAGGTCGAGACTAGAAGTGTAGTGGTACTCGAACTAGAGTATCACTACAGCCTGCTATAGGATATAGGATATAAATTTTAAGATACTCAATCACTTTAGGAAAATTCCTTTTATTGCCATCTAAATCCTTTTGTCAGCTGATCCTTCGAATTATAATTGTCCGCCTTTGTTATTTTGCTTCTCTCTCAGAAATTGATACTCTTGTTTGTCTATCTTCAGGATGGTAGAGACTCGATCGCAGCGTACCGTCCATGAGGATGCTATAGAGGGGACTGCCACCTCTCAGCCAGCACGGCGAGGCCAGGGGACTGCAGCTCTTGTCACCTCAGCTCGTGTTGAGACCTCGGCAGCCACAGCAGGGGGTATGCATCCACCGACTGGGAGGCAGGACCCAGTCTTTCCAGAGGATCCTTTCCAGCCGCCACCACCTCCAGGACATGTGGACGCAGCTCAGATGTTCGTATATTTCCAGCAGTTCATGGACCGACAGCAGGCTCGACAGGACAGAGGCATGGAGTTGGCCGTCACGACAGCCGCAGCTCGACCAGTGGTGCAGCAGCCGAAGACACCGGAGATCGAGCAATTTCAGAAGATGAGCCCCAGAGACTTTCTGGGGACAGAGGGGATCATATATGCCGATGAGTGGATCGAGCATATAGAGGAGATCTTCCGCCTGGCCAGGATTCCAGCAGACCTTCAGATCGAGGCCGCAGCTAGCCGGATGCGAGATCTTGCTCGCACCTGGTATCAGTCGGACCCCAGGGTAGGGGTACCGGGGCAGACTTGGGAGCAGTTCAGAGCTTTCTTCAAGAAGAAGTTCTTCCCGGATTCGGCAGTCAGAGCCTTGGAGACGCAGTTTGAGAGCTTGGTCCAGGGGAGCCTCTCTGTTGAGGAGTATGCGGGAGAGTTTGGCCGTCTCGACAGGTTTGTTGAGGGCCTGAGCGAGACGGCGAAGGCCCAGAGGTTCCGGAAGGGCCTAGTCAAGGAGGTCAAGTCCTTGACCAAGGGCAACCGGGATGCTACATTCGAGGAGATCTTGACGGAAGCCTTGTTGGCAGAGGATGATCTTGAGCTTAGGCTCAAGAGGGGGCGAGACCCAGTCGGGGGCAGCAGCAGCGGAGGCCAGGCCAAGAAGCCTCACCTTCAGCACCAGCAGCCGAGGCAGTTCCAGTCGCAGCCATTCCAGCAGAGACAGCAGCAGCAGCAGAGGCAGCAGCATGTTATCTTTTGCCCCTTCTGTAAGAAACCAGGGCACGATTGGGGTGAATGCCGACTGAGGCTAGGCAAGTGCCTACTCTGCGGATCATCAGATCATCAGTTGAGAGAGTGTCCCAAGTCTGTGGGACGGACAGCTCAGGGAGCAGAAGCTAGGGCTCCGGCAGGACAACAGAGAGGACCAGCATTACAGACTCAACAACAGAGGTTCGCACAGCATCAGCAGCAGGCCAGGGGAGGCCAGCAAGGACGAGCTTACGCCATGACACTTGAGAATGCTCAGGCAGTATGAGAGGTGCTAGCAGGTTCTGATCTTCTCGATTCCATTCTATCTTGTCTCATTATACCTATCTTGAAATTCTATTCCATCTATTTCTATCTGTTTCCTCATTGTTGATAAGTTTGATCTGGTATTTCGTTATGTTTTGTTTTTTTTTCTTCTGAGAAAATCATATGGGCTAGGTCACCTCAGTTATGGGATCTAGAATCTTCGATGGTCGTGTTAGTTGGCATAGTGAGGACATATAGTCAGATTTTGGATGTATTTTTCGGGTATGGGAATTTAAGGTTTTCGCCGTCGCATGCGGCAATGCGAAAATTTTAAATACCATGAACCTAAGGGTACGTACCTTAGTCAAGGACTCTGTGATTATCGTAGCCATGCTCACTAGCACGACGAAGATTCTGAGTATCATGATTTTGGACAGACGCATATGATTATCTGACGGTATGTTTGAGACTTTGATTGTGGGGTGTATGACCTAGAAGGACTACTACCATTTTAATTTCGAGGACGAAATTTTTATAAGGTGGGTAGGATTGTAACACCCAGTTTTCCAGAAGAGGGTGATTTTGAAATTTTGTAATTATAATTATTATTTAATAATATTTATTCATGTTATGATTTTAGTGATTTTTTAATTATTTTTAAACTATTTAAATTCATGACTTATGATTTGGTGTCTTGCTAGTGTCCATTTCCAGACTGAGGGGTATTTTAGTCATTTTGTACTTTTAAGAATTATTTGGGGTTATTAATTATTATTTAGATTCAATAGAATTGATTTGAATTTTATGGGAATTTTTAGGAATTATTTTGGATTTATTTAGACTAGTTTGATTTTTGACTAGTTTTGACTCATGTAGACCAACCTAGGAACTAACCCTAGTTAGTGGGCCATGGTTAGGTCAAGTGACTCTAGTCTAATCTAGCCTGCACTTGGTTTAAGTCATTTTAGCAAATAGGATTTGAAGTCATAAGTCATGACTTGTGGTTTTAGAACCTTGTTTAATCTAATCTACTTTTAGCTTTGTAGCTTGGCCCAAGGCCCAACCTTATGACTAAACCCCAAACCCAAGCCCTAGTGGCTGGCCACAATATCCACATAGGGAATCCCCCATATAAAACCCCTCCCAAATCTAGGGTTGCCTCTTTTCTTTAGGAAGAGCCCTATTTTCAAGGAGGTGAGTTCTTGTCTTCATTAATTCATTATAATTCCATTATAGGTCCTAAAATCCCCAAATTAGTTGCAATAGTTTCTAAACCTGTCATTCTTGCTGTTGTGAATGTTTTGGTTCAGTTTGGCATTGATTAGAAGTGATTGGGATACCAAGCAAGAGCTAGGAGGAGGCCTTTTCCATTGAAACTTCACCAAGAGGTATCTCCTTCATTTCTCCATGAAACTTCAGTTAGTTTTCATGCATAGGAACCCTAAGTGACTCCCCTAATGCCTGGATAAGATTCGTGTCCTGTGTCAGTGGTTTCGTGTCCATTCTGGACACATATCAGAAGACTGCACAGGGTGTTCGACCAAATGCCACAGAGGGCAGGTCAACCTTGTTAATCCAAATCCTTTGAATAGGAAGTCTAGATTAGTTGTGGTCTATTGTTTCCTGAGGTCGTGTCCTGTTGTCGTGTCGTTTTGGTGTCGCTCTTATGGCTTGGACACGCGCGCGCACACGGCGCACGGCTACAGTGTTTTCCCCTGCATCTCGGGGTCCACTGTGGACACGACACGTCTCGTCTTGACACCATCTTTTGGAAGGATGTTGGGGCATACACTGACACCATTCTCCCCAATTTTCACTGGATTTTATGCTCTGGTTTGGGAGATATTCGTCGTGCACTGGGTTGCACTGATTCTGTGCACTGTGAATTTTCTCCACTGACACGGGTTTGTATCTCTGGACACGACACACTAGGACACTGTGCAGGGGTATGGACACTTAGCTGGACACTAGGTGTACCTACTGCTTTGAGCACGAGACTTGGTTTGCACCCTGCTGTGCACACGAGCCTCGTGCACACGTGCACGAGACTGTCCTCATTGGACTGTGTTCCATTTGCTGTTTTGTGTGTTTTCCAGTTTGGACACTTTGTGTCCACTTGGGTGGACACAAATAGCTTGTATAACTTGTACACAATGCATGATTACATCACCAACACGTTTTGTGGCATTTTAGCTTGATTTCATATTAATTCTCAGTTTCCTTAAATTTATGAATCCTGAAGTGTAATCAGTCACTGTTCCTATGTTTTTCCAGATTTTCCAATTGATATTTGAGCATCTTTTTAACTCATTCTAATACTGTTAATAATTAGTTTAGTCCCTAATCATGAACTCTTATATGTTAGCTAACTGTGGGTTGAAAGTGGGATTTATTTGGTTGTATGTTGATTTCAAAATGGGGATTTTATAACCTGGAACATGGGGACTGAACTGATTTTTTGAAATGTTGCACTGTTTTCCTTTCCTAGTTGCAATGTCCAGATAATGAGTAATCTGAGTTTGTTTTGTATTCCATTGTTTTACAATGTAGGATAAACCTGAGATTGAGTACAAATTGCATTGCCATGTTCTATCCTTGCTTGTCTACATGTTTACTGTCAAACACTAATTCAGTATCCCTTAAACCTGAGAATGTGTTGATTTGGGTTCCTTCCCTATTGTTTCTGGACTGAGCTACACTGGTTACTCCTCACTGTTCAGATTGGACTGTGCATCACCACACATTATGTCTTGATCACACACACTGCTCTCCCTCTTTCACTGTTCTTGTTGTTCCTGCATACATGACAGTTGACACACACAATTCTCCTTATACTGTCACTTTCCTGCAAACACTCTTGGACACACACACACTCACTGCTAAATTATTCACTGTCTTGCTATTTTCCTGCATACATAGCAGTATAGACTCACACACTTATTCCTTTGTGCACTGCCTTCTTTCCTGCATACTTTTAGACACACACATGCTTTTCTCTCTATGTTTATAGCTGTGTATATATTATATATGTAGGAACATGATACATGTATATATGCAATGTGTAGAACTATTGTGTATGTTAATCCTATAAGTGAGTATTGTGTAACTATATAGGTGGCCTACACATGAGTATATAGGAAATTAGCTTACATACCTACATGTATGCATATATGTGATTTTGTAAATGAATGTGTATGTTGTGTACTAGTCTATGAGAATACCTATAGTATTTAGCCTGGGTACTTAGTGCTAATTCAATATGTGTCTATGCATGTAATGTTGTATATGCATAGGGGTATGAGTGCTTGGAATAGTGTGTGTTATCCAGAATAGGGTTATTAGACCTAGCTAGTTGAGTTTAGCCTAGTTTAGACATGGTTGACCTAGTTTGACTTCTAAAGTTGACCAAGAGTTGACTTTGGCCTAGATTGACTAAGAATCATGTAGAATGCATAGTAGGACTCCATATTACTATTCTGGACTTGTTGTGACTTGTGCTGTTCTGTTTAAGAGCCAGACACCACTCCTTGGACAGTACGTTTCATACCAGACACTCAGTTACAGGCGAGTACATTCTCTGATCATTTCATATCCTGCTTAGAATTATTTCCTGCAGTAGATTACTTTACTTGTACTGTCACGTTGGTCACACGGATTAGTACTATATGGATCTCTCCTTGGGATGTTACCCCCTTAGCGGGCGCATCGGATACTTTATGACATGTGTTTCATGTACATCATGTATTCCTTGCATCTGCGTTATTCATGTACACTCATATTCTCTCATGTTCTTATATGTACGTTCATGTACTCTCATGTTCTTCCATGTACGCTCATGTTTGCCCATGTGTCTCTTGTATAACCAAAACATCATGTCCGTAACGTAACTTGAACAGATCCTTGTGTATTGATTGTGGGTAGGGGGAGTATAAATGGTCATGTGATTTATCCATCATGTACACTCTGTTACTTTTCGTGTTCATCATGTACAACCTAAGCCAATTACATGCCATCTCGTACTCTGACTCACTAGTCACTGCTAGTTCTCTATGTATAGTAGATATTTCTATTACAGTTCTCTCTCTGTTTACATACTGCACTTCCTTCAGTACTTGTATCTTACTTTACTGCATGTCTATATTTTCTAACCTGCTATGATCTGTTGAGATGTACTGTACTCGCTCCTGTCCTGACTGGACCTGTTGAAAATATTACAGAGGACGAGGAGGAGGCTGGTCTGGACACTTACTACGGGGCAGCCTTAGACGACACCTGCGAGCTGGACCCTCAGGAGGACCCAGCTCTAGCTGAGGATTTCACCCCGACTGTCTAGACTAGATTAGTTAGGCTGTTTATCATTTGTAGTCTGGAGACATGTTCTAGTTAGACTTTATTCTAGAGTTCAGTATTGTATATATTCTTTCATCTGAGACCTTGTACTGTTGGATATTGCTGGGATTATCTTAGACTGCTTTTATCTATTTTATTCCTTGAGTTCTATTTCATATCGTGCTATCTCTTCCTTAGTTGTGATTGAGTTTACTATTGCTATGTCACCCCATTCGGGGAGTATGAACTGTTTAGATAGATATTGTTAGATGTATGTTGACCTAGGACAGCGTTCTACCGCCGACACTGCGGCGTAGGCTGGGCGTTGTTACGTTCTCGTACCCTTACAGTGGGTGCGGGTCGTGACACTCATGGCATACTTAAGAAATACTTCCACACCTGCCTGAAAATCGTCACTCACACCAATTCTGCTCTCGTGTTGTCGTTTGTACATCCATGTACGATCAACAAAGTAACGATTCATGCTCGATTTGATGTGAATATCTGTATCGTAAGACAAACTAAACATAAGAATTAATAGCCCGATACCGATACTCATATCGTAAGAAAAACTAAACTTGTGGATAACACGCTAGGCCTACGACGAGGCTACTTAGTATCACAATCTAACATAATTAGTATATAATCATGTAACTGGTGGATCTGCTAGCTAGTAAGCCGGATGTACTTAATATCAGAGAGTATCAGATTAGTATCAGTATATAGGTTAGGTAGACCGTATCAAACGCATATCGGAATAGTAGGCCGAATAGGAGGCCGAGATAGTCGAATGAGAAGAAGGGAAGAAAGGAGGAGCAGATGGTATACTAGACTAGTTCTGGGTCAAATTAGGAGTCCAAGTCAACTCTGTCAAAACTAACCTTAATTAGGCTAAACTTCTACCTTAGCTAATCAAATATATATACTAGACTTCACGACGTGTGTCTGTGTATATATATATATATATATATATATATATATATATATATATATATATATATATATATATATTATTAATAAATTACTTAAAATTATGCCTATATATATATATATATATATATATATATATATATATATATATATATATCAAGGTTCAAAGTATCGATATCGGAATCGGTATCGGACTATTCCTATGAGTATTGGTATCGGCGATATCGGTAGTATCGGCGGTTTCGGATCGGAGTATCGGATTTTTGGTATCGGGGAACAAATAATTATTAATAAATTATTTACATTTAAAAACATATATTTTATACATTTAGGCATAATTTTAAGTATTTTCAGTGTTATTTCTTAGTAGTTTTGAAATTAAATGAAATAGTAGTCACCCTTACCGATTGGTTTACAAACAATAGATGTGATTTTCTTCAATTGATGTGATTTTCTTCTTTTACATGCTTCTACAACCTTGTTATGCTTTAAACCCTTGTTGATTTGTCTTTTTTGTTTAATTTTCTTTGTCGAATTGACCGGAACAAAGACCCCCAATGTCGGTATCGGTCAATACTTGGTATCGGTCGGTATCGGATCGGAACATGCCAAACCGTATCGGTATCGGCCGTATCGGATCGGTATCGGTCGATACTTTAAACCATGATATATATGTCTGAGTGTGTGTGTATCCGTGTGTCTGTGTCCGTGTGTGTCCGTGTGTGTGTGTGTGTGTGTCCGTGTGTGTGTGTGTGTCCGTGTGTGTGTGTCCGTGTGTGTGTGTGTGTCTATGGGAGAGGAGGAGGAGGACTCCTGCGCGGGGACTCCAGAGTCCCTCCTACGCCCCCCTGCCCAAACCCCCCCCCCCCCAATCCCTGCCCGACCCCCCCCCAACCCCTGCCCGGCCCCCTCTCCCATCCCCCTGCCCCCCCTGCCCCGACCCCCCCCAACCCCTGCCCGACCCCCCAACCACTGTCCGACCCCCCCAACCACTGCCCGACCCCCTCTCCCACCCCCTTCCCCCCTGCCCCCGACCCTCCCAACCCCTGCCCGACCCTCCCCCAACCCCTGCCCGACCCCTTCTCCCACCCCCCTGCCCAGACCACCCCCCCACCCCTGCCCGACCCCCTCCCCGACCCGCCCTGCCCCCTCTCCCACCCCACCCTTGCCCCGACCACCCCACCCTCTACCCGAACCCCCCTGCCCAGACCACCCCCCCACCCCTGCCCGACCCCCTCCCCGACCCCCCTGCCCCCGACCACCCCACTCCACCCTTGCCCCGACCACCCCACCCCGTACCCGAAACCCCCCTGCCCCACACCCTCTCCGACCACTACGACAGCCCCCCAACCCCCCAAATCATAAAAGAGAGAGAGAGAGAGAGAGGGAGATAGAGAGAGAGAGAGAGGGGGGGAGAGAGAGCATACCTTAGAGAGGGAGAGGGAAGAGAGAGAGTGTTTTGGGGGGGAATGAAAATTTCCCTTCCGTCGGTTCAATTTAAGTTAGGGTACAGAAATTAGCGACGGAGTAGCGACGGATTATTCCGTCGCTAAGTAGTCAGTAAATCTCGCGCCAGAGTAGCGACGGATTATTTCGTCGCTAAGTCGTCAGTCAAATCTCGCGCCAATATTTAGGCTTTTGCCACCAAAATATGCGACGTTCTAGCGACGGATATAAAACCGTCGCTACTTGGCCAACGACCTATCGACGGCGTAGCGACGGATATGGACATAAAAAAATAAAAAAAAATTGTCCACTGCTTTCCGTCGGTATTTCGTCACAAATCCGTCGGTGATCCGACGGTAATAGCGACGGAAAATTTCCGTCGCTAAATGGCCGTCGCTAAAATGCTGTAATTTGGTAGTGTATCCTTCTAACATAATACCCTCACACTTGAACATATTGTACTGCTATGTACACATTGCCATATCCACATTCATGTTTCACTCACTCCTTGTCTTTTTGCACCTTGCTTGTAATAAAAATATATATGAATATATATATAATGTGTGTTTGATAACTTGTGTAGCTTTGTGATTTTGTGTGAGTGTTAGTCTAGGCTTGGTTAGGCCTAATGAGACTTGTTAGTCTAGGTTTAGACCTAGTACTGCCTAGTCAACCTAATTTGACTAGTACGGTTGACCAGAGTTGACCAAGAGTTGACTTGACCTAGAATGACCTAGAATCATGTAGAATGCATAGTAGAGCTTTATTTTACCATTTTGGACTTGTTGTGACTTGTGTTATTCTAAATAGGAGCCAGATACCTCTCCTCGGACAGTACATTTCCTTTGGACATTCAGATAGCAGGCGAGTACATTCTCTGATTATTTCATATCCTGTTTAGAATTATTTTCCTGCTTTAAATTACTTTACTTGATACTGTCACGTTGGTCACACGGATTGGTACTATATGGATCTTTTTATGAGATGTTATCCCCCTCGGGAGCATCGGATACTGCATATTTTATGCGTTTCACGAATCATCACGTATCTCTATGCTTCCTCTGATTCATGAATCGCTTGTGACACATGTACTCTCATGTTCACAGAGCCATCATGAATCACCTTCACGTATCACTTATTTTATGAGCCATGAGAAGTTTCATGAATCTTAACATAACTTGAACAGATCCTAGTGTATTTATTGGGGATGGGGGAGTAGAAATAGGCATGTGAATATTATCCAAGTAGCTGTAGTCATGAATCACTCTCTTAGCTGTAGTCATGAATCTCCTATGTCATTCACATGTTTATATTTTACTCTGCCTCACTAGTCATTATTAGTTCTCTATGTATAGTAGATATTTCTATTATAGTTCTCTCCCTCTGTTTACATACTGTATTTCTTTCAGATCATGTATCTTACTTTACTGCATAATTATATTTTTTAACCTGCTATGATCTGTTGAGATGTATTGTGCTCGCTCCTGTCCTGACTGGACCTGTCGATAAATTTTACAGATAGCTTGGAGGTTTCCTGCTAGCTTAGAGGAGACACATTAGAGGTTGTTTAGATAGTTATTTCAGTTGTCTGGAGTTGTATTTACTTTATGGATTACTGTATTTGAGCTTTGAGACATATTTCTGGGTTTGTATATCTTAGACACTTAGACTTCTATCTGCTGTATCTCTTTTGAATTTCATGTTTTACCTATCTTTTATCTTGCTCTACCTTAGTTGTGATTGAGACTGTATCTGCTATGTCACCCCCATTCGGGGAGTATAAACTGCTTAGTATTATATTGTTAGATGTTGTGACCTAGGATAGCGTTCTACCTCCAACACTGCGGTGTAGGCTGGACGTACCCACGTCTCGTGCCCTTACTCTAGGGTGCTGGTAGTGACACGTTTTTAGTGGTGGCCCATGCAGGTCGAGTTTATGTAGTGATATTCGAACTAGAGTACCACTACAGCCTGCAGTAGAATTAGGATATATTTTTGAAGGTACTCAATCACAGTTAGGATTTCTTGAGAGATTCCTGGGACGACCCTTGAGAATCTTATTTTAACTTTGATTTGAAAACTCTTCTTCCCTTGATTTGATTTATCTTTACTTTCTGTTGTTAAATTTAATTTTTATGGATTATTGGTGAATTTGAGTTTGTATTTATTGATTTTGATGGATGATTATTGAATTTTGAATCTTGATGTTAGCTGTGGCATCCGAGTTTGTATTTATATGATTTGATGGATTTTTGTTCATTTTCGAATCTTGATGTTCGTTGATAAATTGATTTTTGGGTATCCATTATTGATTTAATTTAAATTTTGTCAAGATAAAATTATATGGGCTAGGTCATCTAAGTTATGGAATCTAGTCTTCTATAGTCACATTAGCCAGCATGGTGAGGACATATAGTCTGATTTTGGATATATTTTTCGGGTGTGGGAATTTAAGGTTTTCGCAGCCAAGCTAGCGGCATCGCGAAAATATTAAATACCACGATTCTAGAGGTATGTGCCTAAGTCGAGGACTTTGTGATTATCGTAGCCTTGCTTACTAGTATGACAAGGGTTTAGAGTACCATAATTTTGGATAGACGCATATGATTATCAGATTGTACCTTAAATATTTTTAAACATGTTTTCTCTACTTTTGTTTCAGTCCTTCAAAAAAAAGGAATTGTTATTTGTTTGTTTTCTTTTATTTCTCATTATTTAACTTAGGAGTAGCTTTAGCTGTTTTTATAAACTTTGTGTAACTTCTTACTATGAATTCTTCTTAATACAATGAATCGATAATTTTGCTAGACCTTATCTTGGATTTGATATTTTAACTCTGGGTTTTAAAAGGGTTCCTTCTTTTAAAAAATAAGCAGAACAAATTTTATTGTTATTCCTTCTTGCTACTATCCTTGTATTAAATAATAATGATAAAAATAAAACTGTCTTGACTACACCAATCACCTACTTTGCAATCTTAATAGGAATCTAAATGTTAGTCTTAACGTAGAATTAATTTTTATATTGGGACATGAGAATATATGAATATATATATAGCAGACATTTGCCTGATACGTATGCATGCTACACTTTGATTTCCCACCTATCTAAATACATAGTAATATGTTGTTGACGTTTAAATTCTCAAAACCCCAATATTTCTGATACACTACAGTATCATAGACTGGTTCTCTGCTTTTTCTAGTTTAAATTCGTAAATTAAATATAAATTTTATGTTATTAGTTATGTTTACATCACTGCACATGTATGTTATACATAGGGTTTCAATTCAAAAAAATTGGTTGAGTTTTGTGTTTGAAATTGTCAAATCTAAGACTGTGTGCATATTAACCCTTAATACTGGATTTTAAATGTTAGTTCAATTGTTATTTTAAATGTAATATTTTGAGCTATATACATTGTGGTATGTAGGGATATAAATTTAGGTTTCATATTCTTACATGTTAGGTTGTGATAAACATTGGGTTGGTTGATGTTCGAATTTCTCCAAATCCTAAAACTGAATACATGTTAACATTTTCACATTGATTTCCAATATTTAGTTCAATTCAGATTTAATATGTAATATTGAACTGTATGCATAGCTAAATGTATGGATAGTATGTTAGGGTTTCTTCTCTATCATGTTACGATGTATTGGAAGCATTGAGTTGGTTGTGATGTTTCAAACCCCTAAAATCTGAAACTGTATTATGTTAATATTACACTGGTTTAAATGTTAGTTTTTTTTCAGATTTTGTATGTAAATGCTGAACTAAAATTGGGTTTAACCTTTCAATACTAAGCTATAACCCTGTACAAGGACACACACACCCTAACTTATATACACTGCCATGTAAACCTAACCCTTCCTCTCTATGTTATGTTTATATATCTATATAGATATATATAGAGTTTATGCATACATGTTATAATGTATGTAGATACATAACTAAATCTCTACCTCTTTATATAGATAAGTATATGGTTAGCTATGCATGTTATGAGTAAATATGTTGTGTATTGTAGATTATTTAACCAATATGCCATGAGTAGTGTAACTTGATAGCTATTGTTTCAAAACCCAAATCCTCCTATACTCTTCATGTATATTTCACATACACACATGCCTACTATCTAACCATATGAACATGTCCACATACACCCATATACACACGAACTACATAACTTGTACATAATGCTAGCTTTTCCCTCTCTAACACTATATATATAAATATATGTGATTGGAATTCAATGCTCGACATTTGTGCTTATAAAATTTTGATTTTGATTTTTTCTTGAATAGTACCCCTTTATAGATAAGTGGTAGTTATCTTTATTTTATTTTTGATAAGTACCAGTTTTCATATAGGATGGTAGACTGCCTTACAGTCTTGATGATTGTTATTTCTGTATCTTTTCTAGCTTAGCACCTTAGATTGCTTGTATGTTTTGATACTCTATGACCGTTTTGGTTTAGATGACTAGTATACCTAGATGAGACTTTCACTACCACCGTATGCCATGACCCTGTATGTCATCCTTTTAAATCGTATGATTGTTTAAGTTCTGAGACTTTGATTGTGCGGGTTTGACCTAGAAGGAGTGAACATTTTAATTTCGAGGACGAATTTTTTTAAGGTGGATAGATTTGTCACCCCCAGTTTTCAGAAACAGGGGTATTTATTTCATTTTATATTTTTGAATATTTTTGAAATTTATTTTATTATTTATGATATTATTTTGGGGTTGAAATTTATTTTATTATTTATGATATTGTTTTGGGTTATTTGAGTCGGGTTCGAATTTCAACTCAATCCGACTTGAAACGGGGACCCGGAGGATAGTTTGACTCTAGTGGGACCCACACACTAGTTAGACATGGCCCACATGATATTAATTTTAGTTCACATGATATTAATTTAGTTAGTAGTTAGACTAATTATTTATGGATAGGTTTAGTTTAATTAGAGACTTAAAACTAGACTAAATTGACCTCAACCTTTAACACATTCCTAATTTAAATCAAATAGATTAGTGGAGGGCATTTTGGACATTCAAATAGGGGACACCTCACCCTTTTTGGGCAGCCACCTATGGGGGGATAAGGAGTGAGTCACACCTTCATTCATTTGTTTTCATCCACTTTGTCTCTCTTGTTCTTTCCCAAATTAATTTAGAGATGAACCTCCATTGATTTTATCTCCAAATCAACCCCTTCTTCCACCAAATCTTCTTTATTTCTCTTCTAATCCATGGTTAGAGGGTACTAGCCAAGTTTGGGAAGATTCGGAGCTCGTTCGTGTCCTTTTGGAATCTCTACGTGTCGGTGCCGTGTCGGAAGGCTTTTCCTTTGAATCTCTCTCCCGGAAGGTATAATCTCTCCTCTAATCCATCCCTACATGCATATAGAAATATTTTGAATCCATAGAAATGACCCCCATGGTTGTATCTCCATTTGTGTCCATTTCGTGTCCATTTGGAGGTCATAGGAGTGTCCTTTGTGTTGTGGTTGTGCCCATGTGGGAAAACCCCAAATTTGGACACACTATGTGGTGTTGTTATGTATGAATGAATTATTACATGTTTAATCTCATATTTTTGTATTGGAGATGTGTTCTATAGTGTCTCATATATATATATATATATATATATATATATATATATATATATATATATATATATATATATATATATATATATATATATATATATATATATATTAGTGTAGAGAGTGAGTTCTTGATATATTATGTTATATACTTGTGTTACTTTTGTCGCAAACTACCTAAATTCGTCATAATTTTTATCCACGTTTTTAGTAGCTAGAGCAACTTAGAAATGCCATAACTTTTAGCTCATAACTCCAATTAACCTCCCTTTTTTTAAAAGAAGCGTATCGAAGTTAGATTTCTAAATATATTTTAATAAGCCAAATTCGTTCTGAAACTTTCTATAAAATTATTTGAGTGTCAGCTGTACGAAAGACGAATACGTTTCGGTGTTTTTGCGATTCTGGGAGCTTCCGGACACGAAAATGTGATCCGTTTAAAGTTTCGGAAAGCTAACACAAAGATATATAACATACTTTAATCCTAGAATTTAGTGAATGTCCAATTGGTACAGTATTGGTTTTAAGTAGAAGAGTGACTATACGATATATGCATTTTGTGTAACCTATGAGCCTATGTAGTATGGATATTAAATGAATATAGAGTATGTAATACATGATATGTTAGATGAATCAAATGATATATATATGATATATATCCTCTTTACATTAATGTATATATATGGTTGAATGCAAGCATGTAGGAATGCAATTAATGTAATGTATGTAAGCAATGCATAAATGCATGAATGAAAGAATGATATACAATATAATGTATGAAAGTATATAATGTATTCAAATATGTATGTATAGGTGCATGAATGAATGAATGCAATGCATGAATGAATGGATGAAATGCAAGCATTTGGTAATACAAGGTATTGAAACATGTATGCAAGTATCCATATATAAGTAAGTAACGTAATCAAGTATGAATGTATGCTATATATGAATGCCAATATGATAGGAATGTATGATGCCATATTAGCACTTAGCACCATGTTCATATGTTAAAAACCCCTTCTACATGTTGACAGTAACCCCAAGAATGAATACACATAAAACCTACTTACTGTTATGAGTAAACCCTTTGATGTATAAATAAACCCTTTTTGTTATGATTAACACCCACACACACATGCTAAACCTATGCTTTACATGTTATTTCTTCTACGTGACACAATGAACCCTTGCTAAATGTTATCCTTCTAACATAATACCCTCACACTTGAACATATTGTACTGCTATGTACACATTGCCATATCCACATTCATGTTTCACTCACTCCTTATCTTTATGCACCTTGCTTGTAATAAAAATATATATGAATATATATGTAATGTGTGTTTGATAACTTGTGTAGCTTAGTAATTTTGTGTGAGTGTTAGTCTAGGCTTGGTTAGGCCTAATGAGACTTGTTAGTCTAGGTTTAGACCTAGTACTGCCTAGTTAACCTAATTTGACTAGTACGGTTGACCAGAGTTGACCAAGAGTTGACTTGACCTAGAATGACCTAGAATCATGTAGAATGCATAGTAGAGCTTTATTTTACCATTTTGGACTTGTTGTGACTTGTGCTGTTCTAAATAGGAGCCAGACACCTCTCCTCGGACAGTACATTTCCTTTGGACATTCAGATAGCAGGCGAGTACATTCTCTGATCATTTCATATCCTGTTTAGAATTATTTTACTGCTTTAAATTACTTTACTTGATACTGTCACGTTGGTCACACGGATTGGTACTATATGGATCTTTTCATGAGATGCTATTCCCCTCGGGAGCATCGGATACTACATATTTTGTGCGTTTCACGAATCATTACGTATCTCTATGCTTCCTCTGATTCACGAATCGCTTGTGACACATGTACTCTCATGTTCACAGAGCCATCATGAATCACCTTCACGTATCACTCATTTTATGAGCCATGTGAAGTTTCACGAATCTTAACATAACTTGAACAGATCCTTGTGTATTGATTGGGGATGGGGGAGTAGAAATAGGCATGTGAATATTATCCAAGTAGCTATAGTCATGAATCACTCTCTTAGCTGTAGTCATGAATCTCCTATGCCATTCACATGTTTATATTTTACTCTGACTCACTAGTCACTATTAGTTCTCTATGTATAGTAGATATTTCTATTACAGTTCTCTCTCTCTCTCTGTTTACATATTGTATTTCTTTCAGATCATGTATCTTACTTTACTGCATGATTATATTTTCTAACCTGCTATGATATGTTGAGATGTATTGTGCTCGCTCTTGTCCTGACTGGACCTGTCAATAAATTTTACAGATAGCTTGGAGGTTTCCTGCTAGCCTAGAGGAGACACATTAGATGTTGTTTAGATAGCTATTTCAGTCGTCTGGAGTTGTATTTACTTTATGGATTACTGTATTTGATTGAGACGTATTTCTGGGTTTGTATATCTTAGACACTTAGACTTCTATCTGTTGTATCTCTTTTGGATTTCATGTTTTACCTATCTTTTATCTTGCTCTACCTTAGTTGTGATTGAGACTGTATCTGCTATGTCACCCCCATTCGGGGAGTATAAACTGCTTAGAATTATATTGTTAGATGTTGTGACCTAGGACAGCGTTCTACTGCCGACACTGCGGCGTAGGTTGGACGTACCCACTTCTCGTGCCCTTACTCTAGGGTGCGGGTCGTGACAAAATTAATTTAGAGGGTTGGTTTTACATATTGGGAGTGGAATCCCAATGATACTCTCAAGGACACGGCTCCGACACGAAGATCTTCCAAAAAGGACACTCCTTCTTGCACTTTGCTCCAAATCTTTGCTAGCACCCACCATTGGTAGTATGAGAAGGTTGGATGAAAATTTTGGTGGAGGGATATAAGGATTTGGAGATCAAATCAAAGAGGGAAGCTCTCAATTTGGGGGAGGAACACTTGTGAAGAAAAATAGAGGCTTGATGGAATGAAATAAAAGGAAGGGAGGCTAACCTACCTATGGTGGCTGTCATTAAACCCTATTTGGGCCTTGGAAGAAATCCCAATAAGGTCTCAACTAGTTCTCTTGGTTAATTTTATGTTATTTTCAAGTTTGGGATCAAAAGGGTAAAATTTAAGCCTCTAAATTAACCAATCTAACAAGTGGGATTCGTCTAAACTTACTAACTTAATTAGTGGGGTTTGTGGGCTATGACTAGCTAATCTTGGGGTTACGTATTGTAACACCCACTTTTTCTAAAATGAGGGTATTTTTGAACTTTTGTAAAAGTTTATTATTTAATAATAGGATTTATGATTTATGAAATTTTTTAATTAATTTAATACTATTTAAAATTGGTGAATTATAATTTTGATGTGTTAGCTAGTCAACTCTAGAACTGTTGAGCCTAGAGACTAACCATGACCATGGGGACCTAACCATGTGATTAGAATGACTATTTACAACTTTTTAGGCTAAGGGTATTTTGGTCATTTTGTGACTTTTAAATTATTTAGAATTTTGATTAATTGGTGAATTTTAGATTATTTTAATAATATTTAAATTGATGTATTATGATTTTTTTCATTTTTTATATTTAAAATTTTGGTAAAATTTTATATTTTTAATATTATTTTTATTGGATTTGTTTAGTCGGATTTGAGTTTCGTCTCGTTCCGACTTGTATTGTGACCCGGGTAGCTTGAACTCTAGATGGGACCCAATATTAAGTTAAGCATGGCTCACAAGACCCAACATTTAAGTTAGTTAATTAAACTAATTTTTATCATGTTAGAATGGTTAAGTTAGAGACTCAAAACTAGATCATTTTGACCCCAAACTTGAACCTAGTCTAGACTTAACCAAATGAGACTAGAGAGAGGCAATTAGGACATTTCCCATTAGCCCTAATGGACTCTTTATGGCCGCCACCTTTATGGAAGAATGATTCATTTCATTAATTACAATCTTGCCTCTTTTATTTTCCTTTTGTTCTTCCCAATTTTAGAGAGCCTTCTTTGATTTGATCTCCAAATCAATCATTCTTTTACCAAACCTTCCCTCAATCATTTCCATTCTCCAAGGAAAGGGTGCTACCAAGTACTGGAAGAGGATGCAAGGAGGAGTGTCCACTTTGAGGGATGTTCGTATCGGAGCTGTATCCTAAAGGATTTTATTGGGATTCCACTCCCAATAGGTAAAACCCATCCTCTAAATCAATTTTTTTTGCATATAAATTAGTTATGAATCCGTAGGATCCATCCTCATGCATGTGTCCCATTTAGATTCAAATTTGAGGCCATTAGGAGCTCTCTTAAGGATTTTAGATATGTGTCTTGTGTCCTACTTGATAGATCCCAAATTAGGACACCCCATGGGTATGTATGTATGATAATAGTTTAAATAGATATTTAAATTCGGTTTTAGAATGGTTAGAGAGTGGATTGATCTTAGTTAGGATGGTTATAATGAGTTTCCTTTGGATACCTATGTTGGTATCCAAGTATCTTGGTCAACCCAAATTCGTCATAATATTCATCTACGTTTTTATTAACCAAAGCAACTTAAAATATCATAACTTTTAGCTTAGAACTCCAATTTATCTTCCGTTTTTTTAAAAGTACCGTATCGAAGTTAGCTTTCCAAATATATATCTTGATAAGCCAAATTCTTTCTGTAACTTTCTATAGAATTATTTGAGTGTCAGCTGTACGAAAGACGAATGTGCTTCGGTATTTTCGCGATTTCGGGAGCTTCCGGACACGAAAATACGATCCGTTTGAAGTTTCGGAAAGCTAACACGAAGGGCTATAACATACTTTAATACTAGAATTTAGTAGAGATCCAATTAGTACAGTATTGATTTTAAGTAGAAGAGTAAATGTACGATATATGCATTTTGTGTAACATATGAGCCTATGTAGTATGGATATTAAATGAATATAGAGTATGTAATACATTATATGTTAGATGAATGAAATGATATATATGATATATATCCTCTTTACATTAATGTATATATATGGTTGAATGCAATTAATATAATGTATGTAAGCAATACATAAATGCATGAATGAAGAATGATATACAATGTATGCATAAAAGTATATAATGAATGCTAGATATGAATGCAAGGTATACATGTAATAATAGATATGAATGCATAATATATAAATAATATAATACAATATACAATGATAGCATGTATGGTAATGTAGAATATATGATGCAAGCATGTATATGTCCACTATTTTTTCTTTTTCTTACATTTTCCTTCCCTTCCCTTTCCTTTTCAGTTTTTCCCCCCTTTTTTTCCTCTTCTATTTTTATATGTTGTATACAATGTATATAATGTATAGATGCATGTAAGTATGTAATATGCATGAATGACATGTATAATAAAAATAAGTATATGTATGCAACTTAATGATATGTGAATGGATATAATGCTGAACTGAAATATGCATGCATATGAGATATGAATGAATGTATATTAGACAAGCCATGCAACCCCTTTAACTTATGTAAAATCTGACACACTTGTACACTATAACCCTTTCTTGAAATGTGAATCTAGATAATTCAAACACATGTATTAACACTTACACATTGGTCTTAATGCTGATTTAGTTTCACATGATGTATCACATGCACACTTGATACTTAACACTATCACACTCTATCTCTTAGCATCTTAATACATGACTTGTTGTATGATATATTGCCTTGTCATAGCCTAATATCTATAGATGCCTTAACCTATTTTGGATGTATATATATATGATAAATATATATAGATGGTTGTGAGTGATGGCTTGTTTAGCCTTCTTGTTGTGTGCTTGCTAGGATAGACTGGTTAGGCTTAGTGAGACTTGCTGGGATTAGGCTTGACCTAGTTCACCTAGTTTGACTAGTATTGAGGACTAGAGTTGACCAAGATTGACTTTAGCCTAGATTGACCCCAAACATCATGTAGATGCATTGTAGCAGTCTATTTCCTTATTTTAGATATGTTGTGACTTGTACTGTTCCATAGAAGACATACACCACTCCTCGGACAGTAGATATTCTTCATTTACTCAGGATACAGGCGAGTACATTATCTGATCATTTCATATCCTGTAAGAATTATTCTCCTGCTTTAGATTACTTTACTTGATTTGTCACGTTGGTCACACAGATTAGTACTATATGGATCCTTTCTTGAGATATTATCCCCTCAGAGAGCATCGGATACAACATGCTCTGTGCGTTTCACTTACATGGTGTATCACTATGCTTCATGGTTCATTGATCACTTGTGCCATGTACTCTCATGATCACAGAGTCTCCTTGAATCTCCATTTATGGGCATTCCCAGAATCACCCATTTATGGGCCTACCATGTATCATCCCTTGTGGGCCATTGCATGGAATCATGACATAACCTGGTGGATCCTTGTGTATTGATTGGGTGTACGGGGGAGTAGAAGTAGACATGTGAATAATATCCAAGTAGTTTAGCATCAGAATCTTTTCTGTAGTGTAGTATCAGAATCTCTTATGCCATTCACATGTTTATATTGTACTCTGACTCACTAGCCACTGTTAGTTCTCTATTTATAGTATATATTTCTATTACAGTTCTCTCTCTGTTTATATACTGT